>JAOTQP010000469.1:2084986-2119767 GCA_026413545.1 Cichladusa arquata | reverse complement strand
ATTTTTTCCTAACATCCAACCTATACCTTCCCTGACGTAGCTTGAGACTGTGTCCTCTGGTTCTGTCAGTTGCTGCCTGGTGGAAGAGACTGACCCCCACCCGTCTACAGCCTCCCTTCAGGAAGCTGTAGAGAGCTATAAGGGCACCTCTAAACCTCCTCTTCTCCAGGCTAAACAACTCCAGCTCCCTCAAACGTTCCTCATAAGGCTTGTGTTCCAAGCAAGTGCTGTTCCACTGAGCAGCAGCAGTGAAGGTGTGCTAATTCAAACGGGACATGTCCGGACAGACGCGGCGCGCTCCCAGCCCGGGCGAGGCACGGCGTGCTCGGGCAGGACGGCTCCAAGCCCTGACAGCACAGCCAGGGCAAGGGCACTGGGGAAAAACAGCCAGAGAGCAGGGGAAAGTCACACCCACAGCTAAAACTGGTTAATTTTACACAAATCTGTGAATTGAATATAGAATTGGTTCTGTTCTTGAACTCACAGCAGTTTCAATCGCTTTTGAAGCAGCATTTATCTTTGTGTTCTGCAGGTGTTTGTAAGGTACTCAGCAGGTGTTTTTGTGGTGCTCAGCACCACCACACTCTATCTCAGTGGGAAGCAAACTTTTCATCATTTATCTCTGTAACTCAAACTCAGCACACATAGAACAGTCTTACAACACTGTGAATACGCTTTGCTTTCTTTGCTTTTTAACCTGACCCACCCTGGAAACATCCACTGTTATTATTTAACCTTTTTCTATTGATTCCAAAATAAATGTGCTCCAGACTATATTTTGGTTCTCCTTATATTTCAAAGTCCCTTTGTTTGCCAACTTGCCTTTGTCCTATTGTTGAAGCTTGCACTATAAATATCTCTGGGTTCACTTGGCAGGAGACATCTGCAGATACCTATGGAGAGCCAGAGGTGTTTTACAAGGAGTGAATCTCCACGACACAGCGTGTGTTCTCTCCCCACTGCTGTGCCACACAAGTTCTCCCTGTGTACAGCTGACCTGCTGCTCACCGCTTGCTGGACAGCACGTGCTCCCAGCCCTGGAAGAGCTCTGCAGAAAGCAGAAAGGCAGCATAGGGAGGGCTGCTCAAATCTTGAAGATGACAGATATGCTTCTAGCAACCAAGGCCAGCTCTGGGTCATGCCCAAAGAAAATTGCACTATCCCCAGTCCGTAGCTGAAGCCCAGCCATCTCTCCTTAGCCCTATACTTCCACCCCACCCATGAGCAGGTCTGGCAGTGGAGCATGGAGGTGCCCTGGCTGCACTCAGTAGCTCAGCTAGCACCAGCTCCATACTGCCTTACGAACCCTGGATTTAAGACATATTTATAAGTAAGAGAAGATGCACTTTGAGATGCTCTGAAAACCATCAGCTTGCCCAAGCCTTTCACGGTCACAGTGTGAGGTTCAATCTGGGTCTCTCAGGAAGAGCCAGCTCTCCTGTAAAAGCTGCTGAAGCTGGGGTGGGATGTAACCCACCAACTGCACAATCCCTTGGAAACAGGGTAGAGCAGGCATGAAAACAGCATCAAGCAAGTATCTCATTTATGAATAACTGCCTTGGAATGAAAATGAATAGGCAGGAGCCTGATGACAAGAGAACATCCCAGTGCATAGCTACAGGCTTGGATTGTCCTTGAAACATCCTCTCATGTTAGGTTAGCAGATCATTTTGGCTATCAGATTCGTTACTGCACTTCAGAGTGCTGAATATTAAATCACTTGACCAAGAGGTTCCACTCAGGGATGGAGTTAGGCTCAGGGTCCCTGCAGGGGAATAGCCCTGCCCACAGCCACCACTACCAGGAGCTGAGACAGGGCTCAGCTTTGACAGGGCTCATCTCCCTGAGTTCTGCTGTGTGCTGCAGCCTCGCTGCCCTGCCCACACAGGCTCCCTGGGCTGCCTGCCATGGGCTGTGTGCTGTAACACACAGGAGCTCAGCTAGCTGTGCCCAGGAAAGCTCTCCAGCTGTTCACTGCTCCTGCCTTCCACCCCACCAGCAGGCTCTGGAAACAAGACAGAAGGGCAGCCCCAGGGGTGTAAAATGCAGCACTGAGAGAAGAGTTCTTGGCTCCTTTAACCATGTAAATAGTGCTATTCCTATCCCTCTCACAGGATGCTGGAGATTGAATTAATTACAATGTTTGCAGAAGGTTTGGAGTTATGTAGCTATGTTAGAGTATCTAAATGCAAATTATTACAAAATCATTCCTCCTAGAGGTTAATTTATTTCAAGCTGTGATAAATCCATCATAACTCTTCCCTCATATTTGTAACCCTCCTCCCACTTGCTCTCCAAACTCTTCCAACAGCTCATTTCATGCTCCTAGCCTCAGTCCAGCCCCCCATGCCAAGAACAACTCCAGCCTAAGCTCCGTCTTGGGGGGATTTCTGGGTGGACATGTCTCAGGCAATCAGGCTTGCTGAAGTGCAAAGCTTGCCAGGCATGGCAGGGATGCCAGGGCACAGCCCCTGGCCAGGTGTAGCCAGAGAGCCTGAGAGCACCTGGCAGCTCAGGAGCTCCAGTCCTCTCCTACTGTCCCTGGTGGGCCCTAGGTTCTGTTAGCCTCTCCTTCTTCACAACTAAATCCCATCCCAGGCTAATGAGCATCACAGCCAGGAACTGAGGACAAAACAGTGTAGTTTAGAATATGGGTTTTCTTTTTTTTAAAATTTATTTAAACCATGTCAGACTGTCTACACTGATGCAAAACAAGCCTGGAGGTAACACAGATGTTAAAAATACATTGCAAAGAGGTGGTGTAATGAAAGTAAATCCGTTTCCTTATGCCTCCCAGATTTTCCTGCTTCAGGTGTTCCTGTCCCCATTCATCTTCAAATATACATCTTTACAGAGAACAGGATGTGGCACATGCTAATAAGTAGCTGACAGCACAGCCAGCACTAGCACCATGATGCTGCCTTGAATTCCCAGTCTTGCCATAGGTAACTGCTAAGGGGAAACAGGGGTATCTAAAAACATTTGGACTAGGAAATAGTGCTGGCTGACCAGCCTAGGAAGAGCTTTTCATGCCCTTTTCACTGCAAACCATCTGCTGGCAAGCTCTACCAAACACCTACACCCCATAACACCCAGCTAAGGTGTATAGCTCGTCTCCCTTAGTAGCTGCTGCCATCCAACTGAGCCAGAGACCAGACTGCTCTATTAAGCAGAGTGACAATCAGATATTTTCCCATATTGCAAAGGCAGATGCTAGCTGTGCAGCCTATTTCTTTGATTTGCAGTCAGCTGTTGGCAAAATAGGATATCTTCTATTTTCTGGTTATGTATTAAGAGTATCATCGTTTTGGCTTCGGTTTGCACATGATGTCAGAGGGAGTCACAGCAGGCCTGAATATCAAGTATGATACAGCAAGCACTGTGATCAAAATGCACTGAACCATGTTCTCCCTGGTCTCAGTGATACAGCAGACTGAGGACAGGCAAGGTGGGGGCAGAATAATGTCATGAGGAGGAGTTGTGCCCAAATGAAGTCCTTGTTTTCCTGCACTTCCTAGGAAGATACACTCTCAGGATGAGAAGCAGAGGTGGCAGGGTGCAGCTGGAAACCAGCCCTGCCATGGACTCAGGGACATCTCGGATGAGCTGGGCTAATGCAGCAAGGTGGAGAGCAGAGCCACAGGGAAGCTGTCTGCTTCACCAGCACCCTGCAGGAACCACTCCCAGACCTCAGCTCCTGCTAGGTGGCAAGAGCCAGGCTAATCTCAGCTGGCCCAAGGCCACCACAGAGCAGTGTCACAGCTGACACATGAGCAGCACTGCACAAGAGGCAGGGGCTCTCTCACCACTGTGCCCACTCCAGCGACCCCACACACATCCCTGCTGCCTCCTGGCCTCAGTAAGGAGAGAGAGGTTTGTCTCCAGCACAATCAATCCTCTCTCTTTGCTGCTGCTGGGTGAGTAGCTGGTTATCTCAGGGGACTGATAACAAGGGCATGAAGTCTTTTCAAGCTGCACACCACAGGTCTGGATTTGTCCCATGTCAGCAGCTTTTGTAATGCCTTGCCATCTGAAGGCTGATCAAATAGCTTGTGCTGTCTGAGATGAACTAATGTTTTCGTTCCAGATAAAGAAAACAAGCACTATGTTCCACATCAGTGATAAAAACAGCAAACTGGAAAAAAATTGCTAGAGAATATGCTTGTTCTGATAAAGCAATGCACATGTTTAAGATGGGACAATAGCAAAACATTAAATGCTTGTTCCGACAGCTCATCATTCAGACCAGGATTATACCAACAGGAGTGAACAACCAAGAGCAGATAATCCATAAGATTTGTTCTTTCCATTCTTATCTTTCTACTCCTACTAGGATTTAATAAACTATCAAAATATTGTTAACCAAATAAGACAACTTAATCTGGCTACTGCACGGAGTTGGCTCCCTACCAGGTTAGTGCTGTTCTGTAATTGCATTACAGTGAAAACCTGACACAGTGAATAAATACAGGTAATTCTGAGAAATGTCACAACTGGCACCTCGAGCAGAAACCCACTGATCAATGGGAGGACTTTGGGACTGCTCCACTAGTACTGACACAGGCTGCTCAAACCAGGAGCCTGGCAGAAGCATGCAGAGAGGGCTGAACAGCAATTTCTTCTGTATTTGCTCTGGTCATGTGTCAAAATACTTCAGGCTCCAGGGCTGTCAGCTCAGTGTCAAGCTCACACACACTGGAAGTGTCGCATCAATTTGTTTAATCCTAGACCCTGATGTCAGAGGAATTTATAAGGCAGGCAAAAACGGGCAAAAAAAGTTAATTAACAGAGGGGAAAGAGCCACCTCCGTGTCCTGGAAAAACACTAAGTACAGATTAGATAAGAGTGCCTTCAGAAACGACAGTCCACAAATCCTAATGTCATCTGTGTATGTTACAGTGGCAAACTGCCCCGAGGAAGGGAACAGAGAAAATGTCACAAGTGCTGACAACAGACTTGATTCTTAGTGAAAAGCTCTGCATGAAAGCACTTTACCCACACACTGCTCCTTTGGGTTTTGGGAGTGTCTTTCTGAATGAAACAGAATACCCCTTCCCATCACTCTGCTCCCCTAGTTTCTCTCAGGTCCTGCCTTTAGCTCCATGGGCCTGACTCTGCCTCTGAGCTGTGCACACACAGCAGGAATCAGCACAGGGTGAAACAATCCAAGCCTGTATTTAAGGACAGAGTAGGAAACACTTTATAATTTGCAGTAGAAAATATCTTTTTCAGCGGTTGAGAGAGGAATGAAAGAACAAGGGCCAAATCCACATGTACCACGAGCAGTAAAAGACCTCCAGCTAGCAGAACTGACTGAACACACTGAATCCAACACTACTCAGCGCTTCTTCTGGGTGCTGGACACACAGTGGGGGTGTTTCTGAGCAGTGAGGCTGCTACAGGAGATGATCCATTATGAAAGGCTTCTACTGGGAGTTGGGACATGGTCTACAATTAACACTCTCCAAGTAAATCAATCCTGAAAGAAGCCTTCAGTTCAAACTAGACCAGTTGGAAGAATCATGGAGAAACACACAAGGAGTGCACTGTTACACTCTTTCCTCTCCCCTTCCCTGAAAAACAGAAAACTTTTAAAATTAATCTTTGACATGAGAAGAATTATCTCGTCTCTCCACATAACACTTGTGGGGATGTATTGAAGTTGTCTGTTGCAATCCATCACTATCAGCCTCTTTCAGAGTTGTCCTGAGCACATCAGTTCCTCACCAGATGTTTGGTTCTGGCTTTTTTTCTTCTTGGAACAAAGAGTCTTTTTATCCACAGTTTGCTGCAATCTAAAATAAGATCAAACTGGAAACATATCACTCTTATCAGATGCAGCTTCACTGCAGGCTTCATAACAACATAAATATGTTATTACATAAGAGGCAAAGTAATTCATTAAGCAAAATCTTTTTTACTAGCTCTTCTCAGAAAAATATCTATTGGAGAAACTGCCAGCCCTTCCTCATGTCCTGGCAACTCACTGCCAGTAGGATCAGACTGCAAAAGGAATCTGGGTAGTAAACTAAGGATTAAAGATGCAGTTCAACTAAGAAGTTTAAGAGCTGAAGGCCTTTGGTTTATTCTCCATTAAAAAACCCCACACTTTGGGGCAATAATTAATATAATCCATGTCAGGAACGTGAGGAAGAGACAAAACCAAAATGCTTTTCCAGTTCACCTGCTGAAGCTCTGCACTTGGGGCTGGTTTGAGATAGAGACTAGAGAGCTTCAGCAAGCTTCTAAAACCATTGCTCAAGAATGGGGAGTGCTCATGGCTGGTCCCAATCATTTCAGTGCAAAGAACAAACCAGTATTAACCTCTCATGGAGAAGGCAGAATTAGAGAACGTTTCCTTTCAACCCCAGCAAAACTCAAGCAGCTGATGCTGGTGTGAAAACCATGAAAATCATCTTTCTGGGTTTTAGCTTCATGCTGAACCCTGGGCTCCTGGAAGGCACCTCCTGTTCCTTATCTCTCTGCCACCCTTGCAGCACACTGGGATGAGCAGGATGTACCACCCCAGAGGAGAAGGCTGCACAGGGCACTGCCCACCCTGATGAGCCCCACTCCTGGCTGCCAGCTCACCCATCTGAGGTGCTCTCTGCACACAAGGAGGGTCTTGATCTCTAGCAAAAATCTCCCAAGGGAAAATCAGGAAGCTAAAAAAACCTTCAATCACTCTGTCTGCTGGTAAGGCTGAAAATGACTCCTCAATTTGCAAAAAAACTTATTTTAAATAGTTATTAAACAAAGTTTTTGGACCTGAATCTGATTCTGAGAGCTTGCAAAACCAAAATGTCTATGCCTAAAAATTTAAGAAATTAGGTTTAATGAAGCTCATTAATCTGAAATTTCACAGATATGTGTACACTTACAGAAGCTAAAAATAAAAATATGCATGTCTGAATTGTCTAAACCCCACAAATTCAAAATAATCCTTTTTTAGATTTCTGTAAAACATTAAGAGACTTCACCTAAGAAGAGTTGTTGACTTATGCCATAAATTAGAAGTGCTTATACTTCCTCTAAAACTTCTTGCTGTATGTGTTGGCAGGGATGTGGGAAGGTGCAGGATTGGAGGGGCAAGTTCTGGTTGCTGTGGGCTTTTTCACTTTGCAACTCGAAGCTTTTTTCAGCCCCAGAAATGCTTGGCTCTCCTTCAGCTCTTGCTTTGCTTTAATTGTCTCATGAATGTTTTGGCCAGCAGTAAAAGTGCCGAGCTGTGGAGCCCTCCCCTACAATTTGAGGCACCATGAAAGCGAAGGGCAAATATGGGGTCATCCTGTGGGAACATGAAATTGCAGACTTCCAGTTTGACAGAAGGGATGCAGCTGATGCAGAACTGGGATGGACAAGTAGCAGCATCCAGGCTGCTGTGTGAGAGACCTGCAGCAGAAGGAATTCAATATGCTGTATGCTGCCTTTCCCTTCTGGTCGCAGACGCACGTAAGTGAAACCTGTGCCATTGCTCTTCTTTTTGTGCCTCCATCTGATCTTCCAAAAGCAGATTACAGAAAGCTGCCTGGAAATCTGAAGATGCAAAGGACATCCCTAAGGAATTCCTCTTCTGCCCTTAAAATTAATCCAGGGGTTTGAGGAGATAAGGACATCAGCCTGGTCCTGCCAGAACTGCTTCATGAACAGACCTTTGTTTCCACAAACATCAAACCATCACCTTTCACCCCTACACAGAAGGTGGATCCAGTGGACCAGGTTTAAACTAGGATGAACATTTAGAACTCCAAGACTCTGACAGATCTCAGTGTGACTTACAGTGCATATGCCCAAAATTTTACCAGAGCAATGTATTTTAGGCAACTTCTGTTTGAAAACTTAATGGAAGTGTAGCTATTCTCCCCTGAGCGTCAGGAACAGATGACTAAGAAATGTTGCCAGTATCTGTCTTTCAGCGAGATTAGTGTTGGGTTTGTGTGGTATCCTATTTATAACTTTGACAAACAGCTCAACCAATCATTTCATACTTAATCATAGCTGTCTGCCCAGCTCCCTTCAGAGAAAAGCTTTTCAAAAACTATGTGCCAACATAATATGAACAAAAAGAAGCAAACCACAGTCAAGAAAAAAAAGATCTTGCTCCCCAAACCAGCAACAGCTATACAGAAAGCAGGTCTTGGTAAATCGTAAGGCGTAATTAGAGTGTCATTATTCATGGGACTGCACAGCTATAGTTAGTCAGTGTTTCCACTGTAAACCCCTATTTTCATAGAGGTTTGCAGCTCAGCTGCAAGGAATTAGCCTGTGATGCAATTTGGCAGTAGAAATTTTAGAGCAAGGATTTTTTTTTTTTTAAAAGCGTTTAAAGATCTTTTTTTCTCCTCCCACTTTCAATTCCCCTCTCACTTCTGAGGCTGTAGCAGTACTTATGAAAGAAACAAAAAACACTTCTGTGTGTTGTTTGATGTTTGGTTTCTGTGCATGTCTCTGTGTGGTTAATGGGACCAAAAATACCAATTTAGCAGGGGGTTTCAAACAGTTCATAGTTTGATTCCCACAACAGTTACAAAACAACTTTCCTCTGGATATATCCATGAACAGTTGTATCTACAGTGTTAACGTAATGCATTAAGGAACCCTGAGTAAGCCTCCATACCCATCTAATGCCAAAGATGGGTTTACATTTCATGGGATAGAGCTGTAAGATTTCTTTACATCTTTTTGCTTTGAAAGAACATTTTCCAGGGATTATAAGAGATTACTTTTTGCTGGACTCAACCCTAAGCCCTATGTTCACCCGCCTGTTTCCTCCTTGCCTGACACTTCCATCAGGGCTCCCATTTCAGCACGAACAAAAAGCATGGTGGGGACCACTAACAGGAATCACAAGGAAGGGAAAGGGACAGGAGAAACATCCCTGTGGGACATTTTATCCCAGACAAAATGAAACAGAGCATTTCACAGCATTTTCAGCTACTCAAGAAAAACAGACTGCTGTTTGCATCTGTAACAACATCAGAGGAATGCATGTACTCTTTTCCAGCTAGCTTTGGCTGAAGCATCCTAGGGGTTTAGCATGCCTGGGCATGAATGAGATTTGTTTTCACACATATGGACCACACTCCAGAAAGGTACAGCAGCCTCTGGGCACCATGCCTGGTTGTCACTGCACGCCACAAGCAGCGTGAGAAGGAACTGCCTCAAGTGCAGTCTCAGCTCAGAGTGGGGCAGCAGCTACACAGCTTGAAAAAAATGAGTGTAAAACCATGAGCTGGAAGACTTACAAGCCTCAGTCTGCAACTGGATCTCTGTGAATGGCCCGAGTGTTCATTGCAACATCTTTGGTGCACAGTTTCTAAAGAACAGAGTAGTTCTCTAAAGAACAGACTAGTTTATCCAGGCAATTTGATTTTCTGGTGAAACAGATGGCACCATTTACCATCACCATGCCTCAAACCCTGCTTTCCTGGACCGTGATCTTGGCATAAAGGAAACTGGGCCAGTCTGAGCTTCTCACACCTTGCCAGGTTCACGCCTTCCTCGGAGCTCCCCATGCCAGCACTAATGAGCTTCCCCTCGGACAGCTTGGCAGAGTGACAAGGATGAGAGTGCTTGCAAGGTACCAGGCAGAATTCCTGAGGGCAGCTGCCTCCAAGCTCCCTGAGATCCTGATGCACTCTTCAGAGGACTGGAACAGCAACACCAACTGTCTCTGCAGATACCCACTACATTGACCCCTACAATTTGTGAAAGCCATAAAAGAGAAATTCTCCCTTTAGAGTGAAAGTGCTTTATCTTTGCTAAAAATTGCAGCAAGCATGGTATTTATGCTGCAGGAAGGAGGATCTGAACTCCTGCCATGTCTTAAAAACAGAATAAAGCACACTTTCTACATCTACTGCTTGAATCTGCTTTTCAAGGTGCTGGTTAGAAATTAAGAGGCAAATGAACTCAGTAAGATTATTCACGTACTTTCAATCATTTACAGGAATGTTAGCAAGGGCTGTGCTTCAGAGGGCTGGATCACACTTTCCTGCTGCAACCATTATTAACCTGACATAACATGTTCATGGAGTAAGAGATGAAAACGATGCTGTAACTGGTCTCCCTAGAATATGGTTATGATTAGGGAATCTCTTAGAGAAACTGTCACTCATTAAGCACTCAGCTAAATGCAGAAAGACGGCTGAAGGAAAAGCTCTGCAATTTCAGGAGTTTATAACTTGAAAATGGTCCGTTATCAACATTTTGGTTATTGGGTCTTTTTAGCTTGAGTGTTCTAAGAAGTGGCAGATTCACATTAAATGCAAACTGCACAGTTTTTTCTTTTTCCCCTAAATGTAAGCAATAGGTCTTTTACACCCACCTTAGAAGATATTATGAGCCAGTCAGTGAAAAGCACAACTTTTAAAATCTGAATTTAGCTCCCCTGATACTGTGTATCCAATGAGGACGCTATTCCCACCTGGAAAAATCCATATTGGTTCAAAGTGCATCAGGTCCCAGGTACTTAACTCTGTCTAAACCCAGGACCCAGTCAAAGCAGCAAGCTCTCCTTTTGATCCCTCTGTTCTCTTATTCACTGAGATGCTTTTGCTCTTGAATAATCACATCCTTTGTGCATCATGGCACAACTGTACTGTGACCAAATTTTTCTTTCTTGTCATAAGAAAAAGGAGATCATCCCTGGGAGGTTTATCACGTCTGGAAGTCCACTCCACTTCCAGATTCAGTTATGCCAGTGGGAAATATTCTTGGCACTCCTAAAGATGTGACCTCCAGACATTCACCAGTCTGGCCACTATTTGCCTAAATGATGAATGTAATTCAAAATCACTTTCTCCTTTTGCAAGCAATTAGGGAAAATTTCATACCAGTCTGACCAGTAAGTGACAGCAACTACCACCACAGTCAGTACATTTTTCAGCAATGCCTTGGAGAGTGCTTTCCCCTGACCCTGCCTGCCTTTGTGCTTTTTTCTGAGCTACTGACATAAAACCAAGGGCCCACATAGAAGCAGTCTTCCAGAGCAGAAGACTCTGCTCTGCAGAGCAATCACAACTCTATGGAACTTGCTTGCCTCCCACCAGATAACTCTGTGGCCTTTACTGACCAGTTCAGTAGGAAAGGGGAGAGGATTTGATCCTCTGAGCACCCATGGAAGCAAATTGTGCAATTCTCTTGGTTTTAGTATTTATAAGCAAGTCATGTTCCATCCTCCAGGCTTACTCAGGGCACTGCTGAGGGATTGCTGCTCTCCTGCCATATGTGCTCCCACAGCTTGAATGCCAGTCACGGTGAGCCTCAGTGCACCTGCACTGGAGAAAATCCAAGTGGAAATCTCATGAGAACAGGTGTTGTCACTGGGGATGCTTAGAAACAGGCTGGGCAAAGAGCTCTAAATAGACTCCACTGATCATAGTAGCTGATATGCTGAAACCATGTGGTCTCATGACTTTTTCATTCTCCATTTCCCAGGATGTGACGATCTGCCCATCTCCCTGGCCGGGGTGTACAGATCACTGTTCATCTGGGAATCAGGACAACAGACCCGTCAGTGTGTGAGAGTGACAGGAAACTGCACCTACACAGCATTAGAAATAAGAAAGTGCAAGAAGATCTGCACCTTTAATTGCATCCTCACTCCCTGTGACAGCTGAAACCCCCTTAATTAATACACTTCATACACTGTCTATTTTTGATCTACTTCAAATTCCAACCAGCAGCAGAGGATGTTTGTCCCATTCCTGCTGAGAGCCCCCTGGGATTTGTGATGCCCATCACTCAGCCTTGCTCAAGCAGGAAGACAGCTGTGGATATCTCTCTCCTGCATGAAATATCCCCCTCCCTCCTTTCTGAGTGTGATTGGCTCACTCAGCTTCCTCAGCACTCCAGACTGCCCTCCTTCCCTTGCAATACAGAACCTCATCCTTTAATAAAACAAACTCAATCTTCCGTGTATCTTTCAGGCCCCATCTCTGAAATTTGGCCATGAGACTTCCCTGTTACATTTACGAAAGTACGTGACTGATCTCCTGTAATCAACGGATGATGAACATGTAATTCCACCTATCCTCACACACAGGCCCCATCAGCTGTGGCCCATGCTGCACTCCTGCAGAAAGGACACCAGGTGGTGGACTAGCAGCTCAATTGTCACCTCTTCTTTTTCCTCACCAGGCTGTTCCCACTGACACAGATTATCCACTCACTCCTCCTTAGACCCCTTCACTCCCATCTTTGGTTTCCCACATTTGTGCTGAGTGAAAACACAGTGCTGGAATGGCAGTGCAGCAGCTATGCTCCAAACTCCATGGATCCTGTGAGACAAAATCTTGGGTTTCCTCAAAGTCCTCATATCTCTTGCAGCACACTGCAGTCACCTGGCTTTCCAAAGACATGGAGGAATTATTCCTGATTCTATCCCAGCATGGCCTTCCACTGACAATTGGCTCCTTCCCCTCTGCTCTACAGAGCTCTGCATCTGCCTTAAGATAGTTAGTAGGGCACACAAATAACAAAACCTGCACTTGGGTCAGCAGCTGCCTTAAAGCAGCAGGGACACTGAACTCCCAGTTTCTGAGGCAGCATCTGATGGGAGAACAAATGGGAATGGACCAGATCTCCTTGCAGAGGAGCTGCTGTTAGAAATCCAGATCCTTTTCAATGTGATGCAGAGCACTTGCTGTAACTTCAGGCTGTTGGCCACCTGAGGCTGAAGCTGCTCCCACTGAAGTCGATGGCAAAGGCAGAGGGACTGGACCCGCAGCGATTCCACCTCTTGTAACTCACCTGTGTGCTCAAACAGTAGGTTAACAACTGGGGAGAGCTTTCACATCCATCTTCTGAGCAGACAAGAGAGGTTTGTCCAAACACGGGCCAAGGCTTTTGCTCCATTACTTTAATCACAACCACTCCACAGCGACTGCCCTTGTGTCAGGAGCTTGAATCAAGTGCTGCTTTTCAGAAGTGAAGCGTGCTGCGAGTCAGAGGCTTCACAGACACTGCTGGCCTGAATCAACAGTTCTCCAAGGTGGACTTTGAAAGCTCTGTGCCAGATGGCCACCTAGTTCCTAGCTATGGCCTTCAGACTGTAAATAAAGGTACAAGCTTACTTCACAAGTCCTGAAACTACTCAAACTCCATGCTTTTGCCTGCCAGAAGATACAGACTTCTAGGTGAATTAGAGGGTTTGTTTTTTCCCAGCCTGACACTTGATATTTCAATAAGGTGCCCAAGGGTCACAAGGACCAGCCAGTGTATACTTCCTGAGGCAGCTCAAAGCTACCAAGATTTCACATGAAAACAGGAACAGAAGAACAGTATCAGGGCAGGAAAATAATCTCAGAGCCTCATCACTCTCTAAACATGGACAGGTTTCAGTCTGTCCCTTGTTTATATTATCTTCTTCAATGCAATTGCTGATTTGTATTCAGAGAAGCCAAATGGAACAGCCTGCAATGCAGCAGAAGTGTTTCAGGACACTTTTCAGGACAGTTGTCATTTTGGAATATCCCACTCTTTCCCCCTTCCCTGGGTGCTTCATAAAAAAACCCCCCCACAAAACCCCAAGAAGCCTACAACACGATTCCAATTCTGATGGTTCTCTGTTGTCTTTGAAAAAGTCTTTACTATCCTCATACATTCATCTGACCAAATGGAGAGCAGGAAAATCCATTTTCTTTAAAGCCCTGATGTAAGAGGCCAGGAAGCTCCTGAGCACAGGGGGTAGAAAGCCCCAAGCCCAAAGAGCACCTGCCTGACTGAGCTGTGACCCAGCACAGAACCCAGCCCTGGCTCCCCTTCCCACAGCCCTCCCTCAGGCTGCCCAGTGCTCTCCCTGCTCAGCTGTCTGGGGCTGACAGCTGCCAAAGGCGAGGCTTTGCCTTATAAAGCAATGAATGCAGAGTGATCCTATGGAACAGACTGTGCAGAAGGGCACTCCAGAAGATCACAGTCCCTTGTGGCTTCACCACCTACCAGTTAAATTCTGGAGACCTGCTCTGTGTTACGCTGTGCTGCACTGGTCAGCCAGACTTCCCTCTTCTCAGCAGCCTGTTCTCTCTTCCTCTGACTTCACTCATTCACACTCCTTTGCCATCATGTCCTTTCTCCTCTCTCATAAGTAAGCAGTGTGACAATTGGGAATTGTAACTGCCTGAATGCACTGGTGAGGTTGTGTGTTATAGTGGGAAGAAATAAACACCATCAGCTGCAGTGCCACATATGCTCTGTCTCTGCAAGGCAGAATGGGGTATCCCTTTGGTGTCTCTTTAAAAAGAAAACAAACTCCTCATAGCAAAGCTCTCAAGATGTCAGAAAAAGAAACACTTAATGAAGCAGCCGTTCTTCAAGTGTGTATTGCACTACAGCTTGCAATAATAATTTGTGCTTGTCTTCACAGAATCACTAAAGCAAAAGCAGTGTTTCTCTCAGGATGAGCTGCAGACCTGAAGCTCAGCAGTGTTATGTGCCCTCAGCCCTAGGCAGGCTCAGGGAAGGTCCTGAGGGGTCATGCTGCCTGCTGGTACCTGGTCACCATTGTATCAGACGGGACAAATTATTCCAGTGGGGGACATTGGCACTCTGTCCATCTTGTACAGGCCCAGCAAAATGGCACAGCAAGATGGTCAAGGATGAGAAAAAAACCCATCATGTGCCATACAGCTCATCCATGGAAACCTACCCTGCCTTGGGCTGGGTGTCAGCACCCAGCCATCCACACACAGAGCACTCCCACACAGACACAGGGAGCACAGGAGCACATCCACAGGAGCAGGTCTGGAGAACCCAGCAAGAACAAGCCCAGCAATTCAGATGTAAATGTCAAACATGCTGTGCTGAGGGAGCACAGGGGAATGTGGAGCAGGCACGACTCTCAGCACTCCTGCATAGCAAGCAACAAGTCTCTCCACAATCAAAATGAAAATATCACTTCCCTGAGGAATGGGATATTAATTATAAGCCTATGCAGTTCTAGCAATGCCTGCTATGTTTATTTTGATCCTCACTACCACACACATTGCAGCAGCAATACCATCTTTCCTTGGAAGTATTAGACATTACAAACCTCATTTAAGAAAACAGATTTTGCCAGCAGGCCATCAGAAAGATAAGAAATAACCTGACTCCACTCCAGGCCATAACTGTTTCAGGATTTAGCCACCAAAAATACACCTTTTGTAGTCTGCTGGGGCTGGGAGATGGCATCTTGTTTAATCACCTCTGCTGAAGCCCTTCAGATGCTGCTTAACAGCTCCATTCAGTCCCAGAAAGCACAATTCTGGTCTGTCTGTCATTCCCAGTTGCAATAGCTATTTGTTTCCCTGAGCAGTAAAGAGTTGCTGTCAGCTAGGCTGTCTATTTTCTTTATACCAACTGATGAAAGTAAGATTGTGGGAGGCTCTTACAAGAGCTTATAACCCTTGTCTTTCCCAGCAGCACAGCCACGGTTTTGCTTTTGGTTCAGGTCCCCAGCCCATGAACCTCTGTGCCAGTAAATTAGGCAGTATCTGGTATTTATATCTCCCACTGGTCACTGATATTTTCTCCCACAGGGCCTCACTAACACTCAGCCTTTTCAGCTCACATGCTTGTCCCTTGTGTTTTTCAGTCATTGCAAATTTGGTTCAGTATTAGCTGAAGTGGAATCAATATCTGAGGGCTGGACCCAGCCAAACCTTTGCTGACATTCACACCCTGGGGACCAGACCACCACAGAGCCCCAGTGGGGACCACACTGCAGGGACACCCATGTAGGCTGCTCTGTGCTTTGCCCAAAGTTTCTTGCCTCTGATGTGGGAAGGATGTGTCCCCCTGAGAAGCAGTGTCTGCTGCCCCTCTGCTTCCAGAGCATGCTCCAGACTGTGAAGCTGGATCTGTGAAAACTGGTCCTGTTTGGATCCAGGACAAGATCTACTTACTGCTACCAAGCAGCAGCTGAGTGGCCCTCAGCTGTGACAGCCATTAAACCTGGCTCTTGAGGTCAGGACAGGTGACTCACAAGGGAAGCCCTCAGTTTGGGTTTGTCTTCCAAAATTCAGTCTCTCTTGTTGTGAGCAGGTTAAGGCAGTGGAAGTAACTGTGAATATCTGGTAGCAAATGGAGAGCATATGCTGCTCAGGAGCAGGCATCTTTCTGCACCCTTTTTCCCACATTTCCTATGTTTTGAACCCAGATGGATTAATTTTTAAATTCTCTTTCTGTTGAGCATGATGAGGTAACCACAGAGGAAGAAAATGCTGACTGAGTCACAGCTGATACCACGTCATCACATTAGGTACTACTAAGTCATACTTGAGATCAGTGTGTGACTATCTAAGTTACACAAGTACCTCACTGAGCATGAAGGAGGCTACAAAGCACTTCAAACTGTGCCTGCAAGCCAGGACACACCAGGACAGGCAGTAGCAGAGAGAGGACAAAGATGGTGCTCAGAACTGCACACACCTCTGCCTTGCAAGGGTGCTGCAGCTCCTGGGGTGAGCAAAGGCTTTGGGTTTATATTTATTCAAAACGGCAGATGCTCCTCTGAGATGGGAGTGCAATCACCACATGGAGCCTTTTTGAAAACACCAGGGAGCTAAATGGTATCTTTAAGGGCAGCAGTAGGTTTATAAGGATGCTGCTGTGCCCAAATCATGTGGTAGTGAGCTGAGCAGCCAGACTTGCTCAGGGGGAAGAGAACGCCAAGCTGCAGGATCAAAGGTAGCCAACACCAGCCCCACAGAGGCAAACCCAGCCAGCCAGAGTGTGCTTCCCTACCCACCCTCCCTCCCACTCCCTTATTCCACCCTGGGTGGATGCTGCCAGCCCCCAGTGCCTTTTCTGCATCGTTTGGATAAGCCTGAAACTTTCCCCAAACAACTGCCAGGTCTGCAGTCCATCTCCCATGCTCTTATCTGCTGACAGAGTGCAGGAGACAAAGGAACGAGCAGCGCCCTGCTGCAGGGCTGGCTGCTCCAGTGGTGGCAAAGCATCTGTCAGGAGCAGGGCTGGGTTTGATGTCCCCCTGACAAGGACTGGCTGTCACTCCTGTCTCTGCCTGCCACGCCATCAGAGCCGTGCCAGGAGGAAGGGCAGAGGAGATGGGGTGGGAAACAGCAGAGACAGCAGGAACAGCACTGCTGCCAAGCACCCAGCCTGCTGCCTTCCTTGTGCCCAGGGGAAATCTCATGGAACAGGTGCTGTCCTGCCCCTGCCCTGGGGCAAACCCACAGAGCCAGGCTCAAGGGTCCTCTGGTGCAACCTTGGCTGCTGCTCCCCCAGCAGAGAGAGCTCTGCTCCCCAGCGTTTCTACATCCCCTGCTATTCCCCCTGTTCCTGGCGTATGAAAAACCCTCAGATAGAGTCCAGATACATCAGGTGTTAATTCTGTGCTATTGTTTAGTATTTTAATAGACAATCACAAGCTACAGTAGGTATCACAACACATTGCAAAGACAGTTCACACACAGTACAATGGCACACAGCTTTGGTTTAAGTAGTCATAAACTCAGTATTCTGGACATTACAGCAGCTGCCTCCTGAACCCAGGTTGTTTCTAAGATATCTACCATTGGCAGTAAAAGATACTCATGGTTTCTTCTAAGTTTCCTTTGGAGAAAAGGTGCAATAGGATACAGAAGGATTTGCTATTTGCTGTTTAAGTTTACCTTGCAGAAGAGCTCTGAGCGCAGATATCCACTGGACAGGGGCTCTTGTGTGTGACAGGCCCACTGCATATCTAAATATTTTTATCAATTCTTTGCTTTGTCTGTATATAAAGTAAGGAATTTACTTTACATGTAAAGACAGCATTTAGGTCAATAACTGGACTTTTAATACAATTGCATCTTCAGCAACCCAAGAACAAGAGGAAAAGAAATGCCTGAAAAGCCTTGTCTAAACCACCTAAGGCACTTCAGATTGAAGCATATGCTGTCTTTCCTACCACCTGTCTGCAGAAGCCACAGCATCCAAAATGCAATCTTGAGACTCGCTTCATTTTTGTGCTCTAGTTCTTCCCCCAAGACTCCTTGGTATATGCCAGCAATATCTGGATTTTCTTTTCCACCTCTCATCCAAGGTCTAGACAGAGCTAGCAAGAACTGTTTGCTTGCAAAATTAGATGCAACGCTGTGCATCCAGCCCAGGACAGGCGCTGAAGATCGAACACATCCCTTGTTTCCAGAGACTGCCTCTTTCCACTGGGTTAGTGACAAGAATAAATCCTGCTCAAATGATCTGCCTGGCAGTTCCCATCCAGCAGCACATGCAGCCATGCCTGAGAACACCCAGTAGAAAAACACCTTTTTGATTCACCACAATGGGAGGAAGTTCAAGAACCAACACTTCATCCTCCTCCTCCTCCTCCCTGCTCTCAGCCTCCCGTTGTCTTCTGGGCTGACCATGGTGAGAGTGGTTTCACAACCCTATCAGCTGAACATTGTGCAGGTAAGCCTGTGTGTCTTCATGTTTCATCCAAACCAACCAAGGGGCAGGGAGTGAGACAGCCTGCCTGCTGAATTCCCACTCCCCAAATGCTCCCTGGGTATTGTGAAAGCTGTCATTTGCATTCCCCAATTTCCAAGTGCTGAACAGAGTTGATCCATGCTGAGTACACCTCTGCCTTCCTCACCAGCTGTTTCATCTGCTGTTTGCAGCCTTTGTCCCACTGACTCGTGCTTCACGTCGTGTGCACCAGCTGAAAAGCAATTAGAAGCAGAGCTCCTTGACAGTGATTACAGGTACTGCTGCCTGATTACTGCACAGCTCAGGGGAGATGTGCATGTGTATTTATATGCATGTCTGTGTGCACGCATGCAGCTGACACACACGTTCTTTCCCTAACTGGTGCCTTGCAAATAGAGATTGGGAGAGCTTCTGCTCCCTGGTACCACCAATAAATACTAATTATTAAATACAGACTCAGTAGGCCTAGTGCAGTCACACTGTTCCCTGACTGGAACCAAGTGAACCTTTAGTTGAAGATGCAAGAAAGAGCAAGGGAACCAGCTCATGGTCAGAGCTGCAGAGGGGTCACACACCCTGTGTTAACAGCAACACTTGCTCATGTTGGGTGTAAAATCAGAAAACCAGACTCCTGACACAGGCCACCCGCACATCTATCGTGCACAGTCATCTTCCAGAGGAGAACTGTTCTTCAGGATCAACTGTTTCAATGAACCACCACTTACAAATTGTTTTTGTTTAAAATAAATCACAGGAGAGTTCCCTCCAAGGGCCACATTGCCACAGTTACTTACGGGCTGTTACTCATTCGCTGTTTCAACTCCACCAGGGCCCTGGAACTGGTGTCACTAAATGATTTCCATGAATGAGCAAGGAAGCCTAGTTCTTCCGAGTTTTCCAGAGGGAAAAATCCTTGTCAAACTCCATTACAGCCCAACAGCAGAGAAGACACAGCAGGCAGCCCGGTAGCACAGGCTTGGACATAGAAGGCTAAATGTTTCCAACCTAAATCCAGCTGTATGAGCCCCATGTCCTGCTGCTTCTTGCAACCAGCAAGCCTGATAGCCCAGCTTGAAGTCAGCAACTATCCTACAGTCCACAAGCTGGTGGCAAAGCTGAATCACTGTCACACAGCTTTTCCTTGGGAATTTGGCATTCCTCTTTCAACACAGTGCCATTCTGAGGGACTGCAACACCTCAGTATCTCATGGCAGTCTGGGCAGGACACAGCCCTGCTAAACTGCAGGTTTTGTGCTCTGTATTTATCCCACCCAAAGAGGACAACAGCTGATAGATAATTGTGATTGCTCCAGGCCATTAAGTACTTCAGTGAAACCCCCGTGTGCTTCACCATTCGGAAAACAACATCTGAGAAGTGGCTTCTTTACTCTGCAAAACTACTGGTTAACATCAGTTGAAACATAACACAGCCCAAAAGGAAAGGTAATGGTGCCTTCCTGCCTTGGGCAGCTGCCATGCCCTCCTTCTCAAACACACCTTTTTTTGCACCTTCCACCTAGAAGCAGCAGATTGGCAGCTGGCACACCACTCACACTAGGGCAAAACTCCCCAGCTTCCTTCCCAAAAGCCTGAGCCCTCCCACGACTCCCACCCCGTGGCCTTTTATTCACTCCTGGCGAGCAGACTCCTTGGTTTCCATCATGCCTTTCCTTGTCTGCTCCACTCTGTGAGCTGACGGATTACTGAAGGCTACAAGAGCACAATTCTTGTACATATCAATATCCTGCCTGTTCCAGAGGATAAGCAGGCTGACCATGTGTGAGTCTCAGCTGAGAAGTAAGGTCAGCAGAGAGTCACTGGGTGTGGAAAGTCCAGCCACATCAGCCACGTGTTTGTTGTTGCTTTAAAAATTCATTCCTGTACTTGTTTCAAGGAACACCTGGTTTGATAAGGCTTCTATTATATTTTTTTAATAACAGTGATAGTCAAGGATAGTCAGGTGAGTTGGGTTGAATTTCAGGCCTGAATCCAATCTTCAATTATGATAACAAAAGCAACAGCCTGTGATTAATGGATGTAGTTCTGATTCAGTGAATTGGCTGCTGTAAGTCAGAGCAGTTGAACTGGACCTCATTTGCTAATAGCTGGCATCCATTAATTACCCTCATTGCAGAGGAGTTTGTGTAAGGGCTGCTCAAATGCAGGAACTGCACTGCTTCACCTTCTGCTGCCACAGACTTCCCCACAAGGGCT
This sequence comes from Cichladusa arquata, assembly GCA_026413545.1. Lineage (NCBI taxonomy): Eukaryota > Metazoa > Chordata > Aves > Passeriformes > Muscicapidae > Cichladusa > Cichladusa arquata. The sequence goes on along the minus strand of JAOTQP010000469.1, from coordinate 2,099,139 downwards.
CTTCCCGAGCAAGCCTCCTCCATGCTATTGCCAAGGAAGAACTTTTGATCTCCTTGCATGTATTGGAGGGGCAAGGGACAGATGTGAAATGGTTTGGAAGGAGCTGGGCTACTGCCTGGTCCTTGCAAGACTTGCTCCAAGGCACTTGCTACGGGCAGAGCCTGGGAGGAGAGGCAGATGGGGAAATGCTCACTCCTCATTAGCAATTACTGCCAACAGCCATCAGTGTAATGTGGGTTCTGGCTGCAGGCTTGCATGGATGTACAGAGCTGCTTTCTTAGCTCTGGGAAAGGTCTTTCCACATATTAAAGGATTTCCAGCCTCACTGGACACTACAGGATAAGGGGAGGCAAAGGAAGCTCCGTGCAGACAGGTTTGTGCAGCAAGTCTGCAACAGAACCAGAAGCTGTAACTACAGCTCCTGCATCTCTTGTTTGCCCTTTAACCCCCAGGCTGTTCTTTGTCTGTCCCTGTCCTATGACTGACAGGCATGTAGCAGGAAGGGCCATCTGCATAGGCTGGGAAAATGCAGTATATCCAGCTCCAGAATCTCAAAACTCCATCTTTATACAGAAGTTTTGTGATAGAAAAAGGTTCTGTGAATGTCAGCATTTCCATATTATCACCATCTGTACATAGATTGCCATGGCAGTGTGAATTTAAAAGATAAAAAAATTAAATTTAAAGATAAAAACTGGTTTAAAAGTTGACAGTCTTGAGGAGTTTAAGCGCCTTGCATCCCTCATCATTTTTCATTCATCTAATGTTCTCTTTTAAATACACTTGACAAACTCAGATGCTAGGAAGTGCTGTACCCAAGGACACACTTCTGCCTGTCCCCACAGCATCACAGCCCAGGGAAGGGCTGTCTCCTGCACCCTGTGCAAAAACCACCCTTGCACATCACACCCACCCCGGCAGGGCAGCTCCAGCAGAGCCCACAGTGCCCAGGAGTCAGAGGGTGTCACTGCACTCTGCTGGCAGGTACACCAGGTACAACACCCCAGGCAAGCACAGGGGATTCTGCCCTCACTGAAGAGGGGATAAACAATGATGAAAAACGAGACAGTGCCTTAAAACCTTGCCTATGCACCCGGCATTGTCATTTTGTGGATTCAACCACGAGTAGCTTTTTTAGCATTTCCTTAGTCAGCTCTCCAAAGACAAAAGGCCAGGAATACAGCCAAGCAAGTAACATGATCATAGTAGTTATGGCAATAGCCACCTTCTAAAAACCATCCTACACTCCTTCATGATAAGATAAAGAACAAGAAATTTGAAGCAGTGACTGCCTGACTTTGTCCTTTGTCCAAGGAAAACAGACTCCTGCTATTTGGAAACATGAGTTGAGCAGACCAGCTGGAAGTCAAACTCTTAAGACAGAAACCATCCTGTAAACTCAGCGTGGCTCTCCTGGCACAGGCCAATTTCTTCATGTCACTTCCACAGATAAAGAGTTCACCAGGGAGCAAACACGATGTAAGCACAGGGCAGCCAGCATGTGCCCCTGAAATGCCTCTGCTGCTCATAAACAACTGCAGGGCCAGCTGGGATGGGAGAAAGAGCCTGTCAGCCACTCCTCTGAGCCTGGGAGGACAGTGGCTGTACCACCTGAAGCTGGTGTAGGGTCTGTGCAGACTCCACTCCTGTTCTCAGTCCAGCTGAGGCCAAGCATCTGTGCTCACACGTGCAGATCTGCACACAGGCACCTACCAACGCCTTGGGGAGCTCTGCTGGCTGCAAAACTGCAGGAGCCAAAGGAAACAAATCCAAACCCCCACTGACAGAATCAGTCCCACAGCTCAGGACTAAGTCCTGTTGCCAGGATTGCTCCTACAGACCAGAGAACAGGGGAGAAGTGTGCTGTACTTGATGCTGGAAGAGCAAAGCTCTCCTGCTTTACAAGAGGCCTCACGTTTGCCAGCAACACTGGCAGGTTTTGTTCTAAGATATTTTGGGACTTGTTCATACCTGAGACAAACTGCTTCTTACACGCTTTCCTCTGTGTTTTTAGGTGACCTAGTACATCTGAGAGGTGTTTAATTTCAGAAGATACCTGGATATATTTTGAGATCTTGTCTGTGCCTTTGAAAGAGTCCATTTTTTGAATTCCCCCTTGATTTCAGGGAATGAAATGAATGCCTCCTTTGCCTGCCCACTGTGCACCTTTGCCCTTTTGATGAGAAACCAAGAGACAAATGGCTTCATTTCTCCAGCACAAGAGAGGGACTCAAAGTGGCAGAATGAATAGCAAGTACCATACTCCTAATGATCAGAAATGATGTGGTGCAGGTAAGGAGAAATTGTAAAACAACAACGCAAGTAGTGGAATAAAAAAGGGAAAAATTGCTCATCATTTGCACTCCATCTGCCTTGAAAGGCAACAGTGTTTTATTTCCTTTGGTAGAGGAAGGTTTGCATAAAACATAAGCAAGGTTGTACAAACCCTTGGGGTTTAATTTGATTCTAGTTTATCTTTTGATCAGCACATCAAACAATTGTGCAGCATTTTCTCCTCCTGCCTTCCCTCCCAGTTTCTAAAAGCTGCCTGAAATATCTGTGTGCTGTCTCTCACCAGGGCAGCACAAAGCCTTCAAGGTAATGCCATTCTATTTAAAGAGAAGTCTTTGCCAAAACAGACCAACACAGGGGCAGCCCTAATGCCTGCAAAGGGCTTTTAACAGTGGGTTAATTATGCCTTTCAGTTTTTTTAGCCTCTCTTGAGTGGAAAGGTTATTAGGGGGGGAGAAGGCAAAATTACCCACCCCAGCAATTGCAAGAGGCCAACTTCTGCCATCTGCAGAAGCAGGGACCCATCACAGCCAGACATCAACCCAGGTGTGAACAGCTGTGACCTGTCCCCACTGCCTGCACACCAAACCACCAGTGAAGTCTCATTCTGCTCACACCCTGGACTGCAGTCAGCATTATTTCAGTGGCTACTTCAAAGCAGCAAAGTCTTTGACCCCTCAGTACCAGCAGCAATGCCAGCTGTGCCATCTGGGATAGGAAGTCCAGGAAACCACTCCATGCCATAAGAACCAAAGCCCCTGTGGGGTAAGTGGCATCTCAGTGGTGTGACCACAGCATATGGCTCATGACACACATGCCTGGACACACCTCATGGCTTCCAATAAAATAATGGTGCAATAAGAAAAGAGGATTACATCTTCTTACCCAATCTAGGAGCTGCACAGAACAGAAAACAAGCTTTCCAGGAGATTCACGGGGGACAAAAAGCCAGGAAATGTGAGTGACCAAGGACAGTGGGAGGTGTATCAGGTCAGTCCTTGCTATAGCTAGGGGCTAACAACAACCCAGAGTATGCAGTTTCACATCTTTTTGTTGTTGCTGTTGCTAAATCATGTCTGGCTTAAATTCCCTCTTCTGTCATTGATGTTTGCTGCTCAGCCTCAGAGAGCCACAATCTCCACATGCACACCCCTACGGACACACTTCACCAAGTATTTCTGAAAAAAATGCAACTGATCTTTAAACTTAATGCAACTCTATGCCTTGTAGAAGGCTTTATGTTTCCAGTCCCATAACCCAAAGTCCTCTCTTACTTAAGGAGTGTCAGTAGGCTGAGCCCCAGGACTCCCAACCTGCATGTGGGGCAGCAGCCCCAGCCCCTGGCTGACTCCCACTCTCTGCACTCACTTGTATGTAACAGAAGCTAAAGGGAGTCCTGTTCTAAGTGCTTTTGGCAAAGCCCCCAGTCCTGAGAGAGCCCTTTGCTGCACCCCCATGAGCAGCACAGGCTCGTGGCAGTTTCTGGGCTGGGGCCATGGCACACTCAGCCCTGGGGCTGCAGGCAGTGCTGCTCCCCTGGGCTCTGCTGCACAGACAGCTCTGCTGGTGCCACCAGCAGGGTCCCACAGCTGAGGTGATGAGCTGTCCCAGCAGGGCAGGAGCATCCCTCATCTTCTGCCCTTGCCAGGTTCTCAGGGCACCTTGTACAGACTTTGCTGTGGCTGTCACGCAGAACATCAGAGCAGTACAGCCAGCACAAGGCCCTGCAACACATAAAACAGTTTGCTATGCTTTGTATTATATTCTGACACTGTAACACTCTGATTTAGCTTTCCTGGCCTGGACATTAGCTTATTTTAGACATGCTTTGTTTCCTGTTTTCATTCTCTTCATACTTCTCATAATCTGGTATAAAACTCTGGGTTTGCTTTCAGCAACTTCTGTAGCTGATTTAAAGGCTAACAAAGAGCTCGGTGCATATTTTACATTTGAGGATAATGGGAAAAAAATCCTACATTTTTATGGCCAGAAGGGGGCCACTGGATCATTTAATGTGACCACCTGTAAAGTACCATTTCCCCTGCTGAGCCCAGTAACTGCCTTCGACTCAATTAGAGCTTGAAGCATTGACAATTCTGGTGTTCCATATAAAGACCAAGCACAACATAAAACAACTTCAGAATAGTAAAAAAAGTTCTGAGAGCCTCCTGGGTGTTCCTCACATATCACAAGGAACTTAAAAATCCCTCAACAGTCCCTGTAATGTTTTTTTATGCCCCAGTCACACTTTCTCTGAATAAAAGCAGACATTCTTCATTGACCCAAATAAGCTGCAGTAATCATAAAAAACTGATCTTCCTTGTGGGGTTTGCTGCTCCTGATATTTAAGGGATTTTCTTGGGAAAGTAATTTTTAAAACCTTTCTATGCTTGGCTACATAACCATTCACATCCTCCCAAGTTCTTAAACACAAGCTCAGCAACTCCACAAGGATGGCAAATTAAACTGAGGAGTTATGAAGACAGAGGCAGGACTCTTATCACTGCACCTAAATTCTGATGATAATCCCTCTGCAAAGGCCACCTCTAGCTGCCTTCTGTCAGTTCTCTTATCCATGGTCAAGAAAAAAAAAAATCACAAGTCAGCTCAACAAAATAAGCATGTTGCTGCATGCAGCAAGCCACATTACATTTCCTTCCTCGCTTACAGAACTTAAGCTGGCTCAGAATTTCTTTTCATTTAGGAACCTGAGCCATGCAGTGTCCTACTGTTATTCTAGAATCCAAACCCCTGATTCAGATGCCTCAATCCCCCTCCTTGCACTGACAAGGGGGCACTACAGCCCTGGAGTTCATTTTTAACATTTCTGCTCCGAGGTTGCTGTCGGGACACGGTTTGAAGGCCAATGCAGGGACAAGAATTGCTTCAATTTGTCCAACTCTGGAGTGCCACCAAAACATCTGAATAAGCCAACAGATAATTAAGGGCAAATGAGGAAGGAGAGCAGAAGAAGATGACAGAGGAACAAGAAAGTAGAGGGAAAGGTAGCCATGGCAGAAGGATGGGGCTGAAATACACCCAAAATATTTTGCAGTTAGTGCACTGTGTGGAGAGCATTGCTTGGCTCTGCAGAGGCACTGGAGGGACTCAGCTGTGCAGAGGAGGGGTACATCACCCACCCCTTTACCTGCTGCAAATCCCAGCTCAGAACAGCAACAAGACTGCATTCAGCACCCTTGCAGCAGCAGCATTAGAGTAAATTCTCTCCCTGCCCCCTCATTCTGGCAAGGACCTCCTGCTATGTAAGGAAACTTTTTGGAGGCTTCCTACCTAAAGAACTGCCTGTGAGGGAACAAAGAGCAATCACACAGGTGTGAGTTACAAAGAGCAAATGTTTTCCTTCGGCATGATTGTGACACAAGTTGGCTCCAGGAGCGTAACAAAGCCTTTACTCCGTCCACTAAACAACAGCAAAAAGAAAAGTGGGAGAATAAGGAAAACCCTCAGGAGTTTTCACTCACTCACTCTCCTGGCTTGCACAAACATGTCAGGAGACATACGGATCCCATAGCCAGTAACCCTTTGTCCCATGCACTTCAGTTCTGTGGAAACAACAACGTTTTTCTGCAGTAGAGGCAGTCCAGTGCAGAGAACCCCTCTCATGACCTCCTGGATCTGTGCACCAGAGTGTTGAGACTCAGCTATGCTCCATTTACTGGTGCAAGCTTTATACCTGCAATAGCATGAGGCTGCCTTGATGAATGAAGAAGAAAGAGGTTACTCTTGACCTTCCTGCAGCTCCCCTTGGACCTGCTGAGATCACCTCCACGGAGTCCATCCTGCATGGAGAATGCTCTCCATGGCATGCACCATTGCTCCAAATGTCAGGTATTTTAAAGGCCTTACCAAGGTACCAAAGATGTAAGCCAGCCATGTATGCACTGTTCAACAAAGCCCTTTTTCTTGCTTAGAGCCACCAGGATGCACAAAATCATTTTCCTCCTAAAAACCGTGTTACCACAGGAAGCTCTTACCATAAACTCTCCTAGCTGGACTAAAACATCACAACATTCTGTGCTTGAGACCATACCATAAAGCAGCAGTCACCTCTGACCCCACAACCATTTGGAAGAGTTAAACTCTGTTATAAATCCTCATTTATATGCCAAGTGAGTACAGTCATGGAGCAAGGGATTAGATCTAGCACTCACATGTAAAAGCCCATAAAAGAGGGGGAAATATGTCATTAACATTTACTCCACAAACAGACAGACTGGAAAAAAACCCACATTTCTCATTTCTACAACATGGCTTGCAAAACTGGAGAATGATATCAAAGCTCACACATCACCCTGGAAATCAAAATCTCTGTTTAGATGCATGATGCTAATTCAACTCTGCCTTGCTGAGTTAAATTAAAGGTCAAATATAGATTTGAAATCTTGTTTAAGCTTCTTACTGCTTTAATAACAAGCACTGAATTACTTGAGGGTTTTCTTAACAGTGAACCTGTTCTGAACATATTTCAGCCAAAGATATTATTTCCACTATCTTGTTACACCAGTTCCTAACGGAGAGGTAAATTCAAATGACATGCAAAACTAAAGCAGATTGGGCAGAAAAGATTCCCAATGCCCCCTTGTAACCGGTCAGAGTTAAAGAAATGCAGGAAATTAATTTATTGGGAAAAACTTATAAGACCATAAACAACCACCCTTTTTATTTGCTTACAGTGTTTACCAGAAAAGGGACTGCATTGCTCATCCCAGCAGTCAGAAACAGCTCCTCCTGCACTGCAGGTAAACACTGGCACGTATTTTGACTGATATCTTAATCAAATTGTTTAATTAAGCAATAAGAACTGCAAGCATACATCACTCATGCACCCACCCATAGGTGCAATGTTTGTCATGAGGACAAGCATCCCCCCAGCCTAGGACACGAGTTTCACATAAAACAGAAGTGGATTCTGGCACATCTGCTCTCTCATCTGCCCAGTCTCCACAAAGGGAGCCAGAAAGGAGAGCTGAGCTGAGCACAGCCCAGGCACCAGCCCCTCTCACACGCAGGGAGATGTGCAGAAGCTGATGATCCATCGTGCAGTCCCACAGGAATGTGGGCACCCTTACAGGGAAAGGGTCCCACAAGGAAATTGTTCTGCTTGCTGCAGGCAAAGTGGGATGTGACCCACATGCAGCCCGTGTGACAAACTCCACGTCCACCAAGCTGCAGGAATGGTTTGGGCAAAGCCAGATGTTGATCTGAGCAGCTGTTTGAGACAGAAGGTGTTGTACAGGAGTCCCAGGATGTCTGTGTGATCCACACACAACAACAGCACCGTGTGCTGATGGCTCTCCAAGGGTGGGCCAAAAGCACAGGGAACATTTGGTACCAGGAGATCCCAGTGATTGGACATTGACATAACTCTACACCTTACAACCTCAAAGGGAAACCTAACACTTTGCTCTCCTTGTGTCAGTGGATTATAGTGACTTTTGGCAGGGAAAGTGTGGGCATGATCTGACTAACAGTGATACCAACAGGAGTTTTATCTGTTGGATCCTAAGTCTGTGATCACATCCATTCTTCCTGTTGGCTACACTTCTGCCTAGGAGGACATTCTGCAGTATCAGAATAATGAAACACATAAAAACAACAAAGCAGCAACTCCAGAAAGCTATGAGAGATACAAATGCTTGTCAAGATGAGCACTGGACATGAGCCATACACAGGCTGCTGTGCAACAACCAACCTCTCCCTTCCAAGATGTGGGCATGACTTGACACCTACCAGAAACTTCTGAGAAAACATGAATGTTTGTTTGGGTTTTTAACTTTATTTGGTCAGCTCTACCTTTTAATTATGTCTGTCCTTGATTGCACTGACAAATGGCTGGATGCTCAGACATATTTATTGTTCCATAATAAAATAAACCCTGCTTAATACCAACAAAATACAAACAGGGTTTATTAGAGGCAGGAGGAATTGTCCATTGTATTAATTAGTTTCATTTCTCATTTAAAGCTGGGTTTAATAGTGGATAAAATTAAGTAAATTTTCTCAATTATATGAAGTGCATATGGTGAGCTGAATTGTGTATTGTACAATTACACATAGCTTTGGGATTCAGAGAACAGCTCTGTACCACAAAACTCTCAGCAGTGAGGAGCCTGGGGCTGATATTAGTGAAATTACTTACATAACTCGCTCTTTTATTAATGTGAAAGAAGACTATGATTAAAAGCTGGAAGCTGGAGAAAGGAACTATCTGGACCAGCTTACCAGACTAATGCTATTTATTAAGTTCCAAAAGATACTCCAGGACCTACAGGTTAGGAAAGGAGGTGTTTTAGAACATTTAGATGCACCAGGCTCCACAGCAGTTGGCTGGGCTGCACACCCAGCCTGCACTTGGCACACTCTGCACATACTGTGTGTCCATCTGAGTTTGGCTAACAGTTGGTTTTATTGCTCTAGCCTCAGAAAATTCAGGGAAGAGAAAACAAGAGCATCCATTAAGAGGCTGGACGAGGGCTGCTGATTCAAGTGTGCAGCCAAACTGCAAGCAAAGGGCCCACGCCTGCATAAACCAGAGATGCACAGGCTGAGCTCTGCCCTGGGCAGCCCAACACCTTCCCAGAGCCACTGCACCACACCTGCACACAGCCCAGCTGCACCTGGAGCACGTGTGAGGGCAGGTGGCTGTCCCAGCAAATTACACACTGCTTGTCCACACACAGGTTAACTAAATGATTTTCTTCGGGAAGATGCATGTGCTTAATAGACTTGTCTTCTGTCCAATCCTGTCTGTGGCAGCTGGAATTTTCCAGCTAACAGCTCACCATAGCAAAAATGAGAATACATGTTCATGGGAACCTCAACTCCCTTCCTCCTTAGTCTGCAACTAATTTCCTTTAGCTCCTACTGAAAGGTCTGCTTGTTTTTTTCTCAGTCTTTCCCCACGGAATGGAATGAGAATTTAACAGGGCTTTTGCAACAGATGTTTGGGGAATCTGGTATTTAGTCTACGACAACTGCTTTGTAAAACTGTCCCTTACTTTTGCATAAGCCACTTTATAAACCCAAATAAATAAAACTGTTCCAAAGCAGCCCTTGCTGACTCTGTTAGCACTGCTGCTGCTGCACTACAGGCTGCAACTTGAGCTTGTAGAAAGCCAAGTACCGAGCTTTCCACGTGGTACAAAGTGGCATCATATAATTAGATGAAAATTATATCCACTGTGATAGCTGTGATCTTCCCAGGGGAGCACTGAAGGCCGTCTGTTGAGAGAGAAAGGTGGTACCAGATCAATAGCCCTTCCTTCTGCAGAAAATGAAAATCTCATGCTAGAACTAGCAAGTTAGCACCTCCCACCAGGACATCCGCTCCCTCAGCACCTCACCAGCTCCCCACCTGCAAAACTCCACAGAACTTACAGGGAAATCTGTCTGTCTGGTTCCAGCACCGCTCATCTGAACGAGATGATTTATTGTGACAGCATGAATTAAACATAAAGCCGTTCATGTGGCTGGACACACCTCAGGGGACTCTACTCAAGGGCCACAGCAAGGGCTGTTCCCACAGCAGTTTTGGACTGACAGGAAGCCCCAAGTGTCTCAGGAGATTTGGAAATCCGGGCACTCAAATGGGGTTCCAGCATGAGCATGTGTCCTTGCACACATGGAAAGAGCAAACAGAAAGTTTCCAGTAGTTAACACAAAGTTAATTCCTCGAGGGCAGTCCTCTGCAGGGTCCTCAGAGCTTCAGAAATGAACAAGGAAAGGTTTAAGTGCAAAATTCTAAAATCAGAGTCATATCAAGAGGTGTACAGATTTCTGGAAACTGTCGAGCTGCCCTTCTGAAACTGAGAAAAATACCTCAATTTGGGTTGAATGAGCCATATTTGGGTTCTTCTGTTTGAAGATTTCTATATACTCATTACAGGTTGCTGCAAGCTCTTCCCGTGCAGTGTTAAGAAAGGCTTCAAGTCATACAGGAACTGGATTTTGAACTTTTGACTTTACTTACCCTGTCAGACTCAAACCCTGGCCTCACTGTTTTAATGCCAGCAGCAATGATGACAATTTTACTCACCCCTCTGGGAAAACAATACTGGAGATATCAGAAAACTGTGCTTGAAAAAACAAGATACCCAAGACTTCATATAAAGCTGAAATATGCTTTAACTCTTTTACAATCATATCAGTACTGTGAGAAGGGAATTCTGATAGGATGATTTGAATAATACAAATATCCATCAGTCCTTTAGGAGAGGGTTCATTGGGCTTGGAATTATGTCAGTCTGCATCATTCCCACCTTCAGTGCCTCCAGCCCCCCACAAACCAGTACTCCTTCAGCCTGGAAGATGGCCTGACAAAACCAGGAACAGGAAAGAAAATCAGGTAATGATGCCATGGCTGTGCCTGTGGTGCAGTTACCTGGCAGGAAGAAGTGGAAAGCGTTGCTCATTAAAACCAGGTTCCACATTCAACTTTGGACTTACTGAAAAAATGAACGATTTTGTGAGCCCTAAGGATGAGCAATACTTCAGGCATGAACTTAATATTCATTTATCTCACTGACAAACAGGCAGCTCCCCATCCACATGGATTCTCCCATCTCCTGTATGCCAAGGCACATTACCCACCCCGGGTAACAAACCTTACAGCACGCTGCTGAGCAAGCCCCTGGTGAAGGCTTCAGCTCCTGGAGGCTGCCAGGAGGGAATCAAAGCAGCCAGGGAGACATTCAAAGCATCATTAGCCAGCCTGTGTGCACTGCTCTGCCCCTGCCAGCTCCCACTAGCCAGAAAAGGTGGAGAGACAGCAGCTTTATTGTCTTATCTTCTATTGTGCTTTTCAATGAACACCTTTAAATAACAGCTCTTCTTACCTTACACAGAGACAAACTCAGACTGTAACATCACACCTCTGACCACTGAGAGCATGTTCTTCTTCTCTTTAACAAGAACATTGTGATATTTCAAGAGGTTTTTCCCTAGCATGGCAGATATATCCATTTTTCACTCATAAGCAACTTAAATCACATTTGGGGGAACAAGGAAATTCATTAAAACATATTCTGACCTTGCTTAATGTTTTAATCAAGTCTCCTACAACTCATGTTGCCTTTTACTAGCACACAGGAAGGTTTAACAAATTGTTGAGAATCACTGTAGAAAAGAAAACCAAAACTTAACAGGTTCCAGGGAACAGGGACAGTGCCCCTGAAGCCACGGTGTCACAGCAGAAGGCGGGGATGGTTTTCTAACCACGCACAAGCTCTGTCCAAAGCTAACAGCCATTCCAAAACTGACAACTGCTCCTCCACACCGTGTCCCCTGCAGCAGGAGAGCACAGGGAATCTGCACAAAACCCAAGATAAAAGCAGTAACACAAACAGTGGCTGCTGGACGAAGGAGAACAAACAGCTCACTTAGTCTCACACTGCTCTCCGAGAAGGAAGGACCGCTAATCTGCTGGGGAGCCAGCCAGAGAGGCGTGCTGGCCTCTAGAAGCAAGGCTTGGTGGAAACTGCAAATGCTGTTTCCATGTGAAACACAGAGGGATGAAAGTATGCAGAGCCACAAGGGAGAAAATTGCCCCTTCTGCCAACACCAGTGCAGCCCTTCAGCGGCTCTTCAGCTACTGAGCTTCCCCCAAGAAACCTCTGCTGTGTTTGCCCAAGACTGTATTTGCCCATGTCCACCTGAGTCACTGCTCCCCTCCACACCATGAGCACACAGTGAACACACAGACATCTGTTCCCTTGGCCTGGAACCACTACAGCAGGATCTGCTGCACACCTGAGGCTGGCACACAGCGAGGACAAAGGAGGAGGCACGAACACAACGTGCCCTGCACTAGGGGCACTGCTTTGCCTTGCACGTAAGGTGCACCACCAAGGTGTGCTGAGGAGAAATAAGGCCAAGGGAGGGATGTGGTTCCTGCTGCCCCACATCCTCCTGCAGGACGTGGCGTGTCTGAGTTTGGGTGTCAGCCCCACTTCAGAATGGGGCACGTCCAGTTCGCTCCTGCAGGCTGGGATGCGGCAGCTCCAGGCTGGGGTTACAAGTGCGAGCAGGAAGGACCCAAAGAAGTGCAGAGGCTCCTCACAGCTTGGCAAGGAGCCCACTGCTTCCTCCAGAAAACCACCACGAGCCTTCCAGCTGGGTTTGTTTCACAGCAAAGGGCTCTGTTACAAAGCCGTGTGGGAGAAAGGAGGAATACATGGCCCCAAGGCTGCTGTGAAGAGCACACTTCAGAGCAGCTGCTCTCTCTGTTATCTAATCTTAATTTTAATTGGGATTTTTCCCTTGTGTTGCCCGGGGTACTGGGATCCCTGTGCACGTGCTGCTGCTGGGACAGGCAGCCACAAGCTGCTGGGGGAAGAGCAGGGGAGAAGCACTACACTCACACTGCCCTCAGAGACATTCCCTCTAATGCCACCCCTTCATCTGCTAAATGTCTCCAAATTGCCAACCCCCTCGGGGATTCTAAATATTGAATGAAAAAAGGTTATTACAACACGCCCAGCAACAGAAATTGGGGTGAGGCTGGCGGTCACGGATAGCCTGGGCCAGAGTTAATTAATACATGCTCACTCCGATTTTTTCCCCTGTTTTGATAAAGGGCAATTTGTAGCTGGCATGACTGTCACAATGCCCCATGACCCTCAGTCTAATTATAAAACATAATGTGGAAGTGCAAATGCAAGATCCTAGGAAAGAAATCCTGGTCGTCTGCAGCTTTTACTTTTTCCCATTCCAGCTTTCTTTTTCCCAGAGTGTAACTGTGGCTCTGAGTGCAGGATAAGCCCAGAATGTTAATGTGTGTTTATTTAGAGACCTCTCTAATGTGTTTGTGTTGTGTTTCTAGAGCTACAGACCAAAACAGGCAAGGTAACAGCTACCAAGACAGAGCAAATTCCCAGAGGGGAAGACAAGAAGGGTTAGTTGCTTCATGGATCTTAGTCAGGAGAGAAGCTGGAGCTGTTTTAATTGTTCATCAATCAATTAACGGCACTCTCAAATGTCTAATTAAGCAGACAACTGGAATTAAGCAAAGGGCATCACTGAAATGCCAGCCCTCTTAAGGAAAGCACTTCTTAGGTTCAAGTGAGTACTTGATTAAGGTGTGCTTTGTGTGGAGAGACGTGCAGGAAAATCCCCAGCCGAGCGATTAGCATGTCTCCCTGGGAGGCTCTGAAAAATCAATCCTTTGGTGCTGCAGCTTCACCTTCACACCCCAGCGAGCTCCTGAGCTGGGTGGCAAAGCACAGAACAAACCAGCCTTGTTTGGGCTGGGGCACAGACACCAAGGTGTGGGCACACTGGGCTGGATCAGCATGGAGGGGACAGTGACACAGCCATGCCCATGGACACGGACACCTCGAGGGTGGCACTGCCAGCACAGCAGGTTTGATGTGAGCACCCCTGCACCAGGCTCAGAAAGCAGCAGCAGCAGCTCCTGAGGGTTTGCTGCTCTTCCAAGGACAAAGCCAAGGCAGGCAGTGAGCTCTGCAGACAGGGCAGCACCTTCCAAACCCCCACCCATGGGCAGGTGAAACACCCAGCACAATGTGGGGGATGTACATCCCATGGCAGCTGGAACCACTGCTGGCACATCTGCAGAGAGGAGGGATGAACATCCCATGGCAGCTGGAACCACTGCTGGCACATCTGCAGAGAGGGGGGATGTACATCCCATGGCAGCTGGAACCACTGCTGGCACATCTGCAGAGAGGGGGGATGAACATCCTGCTGGAACCACTGCTGGCACATCTGCAGAGAGGGGGGATGTACATCCCATGGCAGCTGGAACACTGCTGGCACATCTGCAGAGAGGGGGGATGTACATCCCATGGCAGCTGGAACCACTGCTGGCACATCTGCAGAGA
>JAOTQP010000469.1:2071196-2081940 GCA_026413545.1 Cichladusa arquata | reverse complement strand
GAAAGCAGCAGCTCTCACTGTGTATGGAGTTTAGAGTTATACACTAAAGAATTGCAGGATTACAAATATATGAAAAATAGCAAAGCTAAAATCCTAAGGCATCAGCTGAGCAGGGGGAGCACAGCCTGCTGCCCTTTGTGCAGAGAACAGTCTGAGAGCACTCAGGGAAGCAGAAGCCTGTTCTGATAACACACAGGTGCTCCACGTGCTGTGAGATAAAATGCCAGGGGCTCTGATAAAGGGGCTGTGGAGGGGCAGTGTGTACCTGTGCTGCTGCTCACATGGGCCTGTGTCAGCCAGAGACCCACACAGCTGTGTGCCCAAAGAGTCCCAAGGGGATGGGCTGTGTCACAGTGAAGGCAAGTGACCAGCAGGACAGGGCTTCTGCAAACCTAAACACTCCTCAGCTGGGAGGAAGAGCACTGCCCCAGAGCCCACAGCTGCTCTGGTGCAGCATCAACATGCTCAAAGCTTCTTTCCTGACCAGACTTGAATTCATCCTAAAAACACAGAGTCTTTTTCTTCCTTTTCCATGGCTCTTCTCCCATGTGACAGAATACTGCATGGCAGTAGGTTTTTGTCCAGTTCATGCAGATATTAGTAAGAAGATCAAGCACGTTCAAGGAGGGTGCAGTCTCAGCACCAGTGCTGGAGGGAAGGAGGCTTGGAGGGTCTCACCAGAGTGTGCAAACACCGAGGGGAGGGTGCAGAGAAGATGGAACCAGGATCTTTTCAGTGCACCCAGGAGAGGACAAGAGGCAATGGGCACAAACCCAAACACAGGAGGTGCTGCCTAAACACTCAAGGTGTTCCTGCTTGAGAAGCGTGGTTGGAAAAGATACCTCCAAATTCCTTCCAACCTCAACCATCCCAGGATCCTGTGACGTTGTTAATACATGTCACAGGCTGAAGTGCAGCCTGGCAAAGATGGGCTTCAGATGAGCACTGCTACAAGAGGAAAAGCAGGGAAATCACTCTGCAGCCTGAAGTTACCTTTGGTCTCAGAAACGCCAATTACCATTTCATTTTTTTCTGAACTGTAAAGCCAAACACTTTTTTTCATTATTCTGACTAATAGAAAGGGAGAAAAGTTAAATGGGTTAATTTTAAGGTATTTGTAGACTTCCTAAATGAAGGGTGGAAACACCCCCCAGTAAGCTCAGAGAGCTGCTCTCTCTGGAAGGCACATTCAGAGGCAGAACACGAGCTCCAGCTGTACTGGGCAAACATCCAGCACTGGGGATCAGCATCCAAGAGTGATGAGCAGAGCTGTCACCAGGCAGAGCACCTTAATCTGCTATCTTTCCACTTTGCTTCTTTGCTTCCAGTTTTGTAAGGCAGGTACAAAACTTTTACTCTGCTGGAGTGCTTTTTGACAATGTTTATTTTTAATTTCTTCTGGCAGTAGGAGTAAACTTCAGATAATCTGGCAGGTGCTATGCTCTGTTCCTCAAAAAGCAGCAGCTCTGCCTGTAGTAGGATGTAGATTTCTTCTCTTGCTACTCCTGCTCTGAGAGCAAGGATGATTCATTTTCCCCACCAAGATACAGCACTAAGGAATTTCTCTCTGAAGACTTACATAGTACACTTTTAACCTTCAGTTTTGAGGACACATGTTCAGACATCTACTCTGCAATATTCTGTCAAAAATTAGTATTTTTCTCCTATCACAGAAGCTTAAGAGAAGTGAAAATATATTCTTGTAACACTCTGGCTTAACTTCCAGATATGCCCTAACATCCAAAACCTCCAGGCTCCCCATATCTGTTTGAAGATGGTTGCAGAATTCAACAAGTCTGTACCCTTCTATTTTCCCATTCATTTTTTTCCCCTCACTGATACCACAAAGCAATCTCTAATTCATAATCACATCCATGTCAAGTTCCCAATCTTAAGAGAAGCACTTGGCACTTTAATCTTCAAGCAGATTACACATTTCCTGTTAGGACTTGAAATCTAACTCTGTGCATGTGTGTGGGTGCCTGCACGTTTCTTAAGATTTGCTTTTAAAAAAAATAATAAAAGGGAAGTATGAACAAAGGGTTGAGACTTTTCTATCAGGGGTCTGGAATTAGTTTTGCTGATGATGAAAAGATGAAGTGGAAAGGGCTGGGCTGCTTTTCCTCCACTCTCTGTGTGGCATCATGGACACTTTCTGTACCGAGTGCCACTGTCCCTGTGCCCCAAGTCCTCACTGCTGGGAGTCTGGGAGCACCAAGCCCTGGCTCCTGAGGAGAAGCCACAGCACTGCAATTACACAGAGCAGGGCCATTTGCTGTATGCATGTTTGGAAAATAAGGCTGGCTACCCAACATGGAGAAGCTGACCATAGAGGAATTTACAAAAGGAGAGAAAGGCCAAACAACTAATTTTTGACTGTAAAACATTCCACTGACAGACTGATAAAATGAGTTTGAGTTCAGTGGCCCCTCTCTTGGAATGAGCTGGCACTCAGGAGCTGCTGCAGAGCCTCCAGGTCCAACCTAAGGGGGAACACAAAACACTGTCCCCTCCCCAAGGTGGGCACAGGAAGGGCCCCAGATGGGAGCCTGACTCAGGTTACCCAGACTGGCATGAGCCCTGCTTGAGAAAAATGCACCAGAGATGAATGATATTAGGTATACAATAAAGTTTTTGAATAGGGAAATTTGACATGTTAGTCACTGCTTTTAAAAATATCTTCCCTTTAAATCTGCACTGGCAGCATGTTAGCAGCAATGTTACTGATACCTAGGACACACAAACCATAGCCTGTGTCAATTCAGAAGTCTCTGCAATGCTCTGCTTTAAACTGGATCCAAAGGATCTGCTTCTGATGCCCAGGAGCTTCTGAGTTTCTGGGTTCTTCCATTCCCAGAGTTCCCATGTGAGGCTCCCAGTAGCACCTCCAGCTGGGCACTGGTGTGATGTGGGAGGCTGTCTGCTAGGAACTGGAGTGGGGTCAATAAATCAGAGCACATACTGGGCACAGATGAACTGCCTTTCTGCTGCAAAGCTTGTGGTCACCAACAGCCTGGTTCTGATTCAAAGCAGAGACTGCAGTGCTTGAACACAAGCAGCACTTCTGTGTTCCAGTGATCCAATGCACAGCTTCTCCCATGTCAGACCAGAATGGTGTAGATTTCAGCTAGGGAAGAGAGTTCCTTACACTGAAATTTTGAGCACATACATATATATATATTCTCTTTTGAAGCATTTTGCCAGGAACTAAGCCCAGCTCCTGCAGTTTCAGCTGTGTTGTGGGCTTGCTGCTCCTCAGCACGACAGCAGGATTTTGCTGATGGCTGAAGAATATTCCCTCTCCAAGGGATGGAGCAAAGAGCTGTCATGGCAGGAAAGCTTTGACTAAAGCTGTGCCTGCCAGTGGGTCTGATGACAAAGACATGGTGGTACCTAAAAGCCAGCAGTTACAGGATGTAGCACTCCCTCACACACTCATTTTCAGAACCATAATAAGCAAAGAGTGCTCTTAGCAGTTTGCTTTGTTCTAAATAAATAGGGGCAGAGGCCAGTGGAGTGGTTTGCAGTTCATCACCTGGCACAACACAAAATAGCTATCAGTGAACTGCCCCTGATCTATTTATTCAAGGCAGAAATAGAGCAAGAGTGGTAGTATCTTCACTAGCTCACCCTGCTCACAGTGGCATCTTGTGCCATAATGTCACCTAATCACAGAGCCTCTTGCTAGGTTTCTGCTCCTATGTCACAACTCACCAGTGCTGAAAGAGTGATCAGTAAAATGCAGGTGAGACCCCATGAGCTGCTTTCTCACAGCACATCCCAGATGGAAACTGGGCTGGCTCACAGGACAGGCAAGAATAGCTGAGAAGGAACAGCAGCTCTTATAAGGAAGTAAAGTATGATGGAAAGCAGCAGAAGTAAACTTAGACTGAGCATGGGGGCAATGTGGTGCTAAGATGCTACAAACACAGGAGTGTCCCCAAAGCACTGCTAACACAGCTAGGCAGAGCTGGCATGGAGAGGAGCTGAGAGGACAGCTCTGTCTGGCTCCAAATCAACGTGGACTGCAGGTCTCAGGATGCTCCTCCTGCCTCTGAAGCCTGTGGAATATGCAGTCCTATTCCCCTTGTCCATCTGCTCTCTGACCCCTCCATAAGGTCACTGTCAAGGCCAGTTAGTGCAGGGTCAGGTGGATCTTCCTCCACTTTACATCTCCTCACCTGGAGGTGACCCCAGTTCTCGTGTCATCCCACAAACACAGGAGAGAGGTGTCAGTCAGCAGCTTGGAGCTGCTTTTCCTACACACACACACACAGACAGACACTCTGCACTTGGCACAAAGAGCCAAATCTGATCCAAAACCACTGGCTGAGCAAACAGCTCACACCCAGCAGAGGCTCATAAATCTGGGACAGGGCACTTCAGCAGGAAATGGGACGTGCAGCTTGAGAGGGCAGTTTGAAATGTGGACTTTTGCCATCAACACACTGGGAACCCAGGAAGCAAATATCCAATATTCACTGGAGACCTGCTGTCCTGCACGATTACAGAGGCAGTCAGGCAGGGGTGATGAGTGAGCTGGGTGCAGTCATTATACCTTTCAGTCTGGGAGAGATTTATTCTGGCCCATCAGAAAAAACGAGACAGGACTGTGTGACCTGACTTGCAATAGGCTTCAAAAAAAGCAAGCCAAGACCAGGACAGGAAATGAATTTGGCAGAGTCCCGGACAAACCCAACACACGATATTGGCCCTTAGCTTCTTGCTCACATAATAACCCACAGAAAAGTAATAGCAGTGACCTTTAAGGACTAGATACCCAGCTGAACTGGGGAAATTCTCAAAATGAATAATCTTAAATAATAGGGAATATTATTGCCTCTGAACCCCAGCTCCACACCCACAGAAATAAAAACAAACCCTCGTTCCAGAGAATTTTTACATAATGGTGTTATTTCTTGGTTTGTTTTCAAACATTTATTTCCTAAAATATGCCTTTGTCAAACTGAAGTGTGGGACACTGGGCAATGCATCTGGAGATGTTTGAGAGTTTTGTACACAAATCCATTCCCAATCTATAGGTCCATGAGCTCTAGAATTATGCAGCCCATATACCTTCCACTTGGGGGAAGAAACCAAACCACCTTATAAGGAGTATGTGTCTGGGACCTTTACATGCTGCCACCTCACAAACATTAAGAAAGCAATTTTTTAAAGACCTGGATACCATTTTATGACCAGCTTCCCTCACCTGACTAAGCTGGGTGTTAATCAAAGCCTGAATTCTTTCTTTACTTTTGGTTTGGCTGGGTTGGAGTGGACAAAGGACAGAGACTGACCTTTGGAGAGAAGTGAGCTCGTGCAGCCTGCAACAGTGCAGGCACTGGCACAGCTGCTTTATGTCCACAGCCTGGAGAGAGATGACTTTTGGACCTGGTGTTTCAGAGCTCATGTGAGATGCTCCAGTCCACACTTGAGCCTTCTGAGCCCCTCTCCTCACACTCAACCATCAGGCTGTGGGCAAGTGCATTTACTGCACTCATGCCTCAGTGATATCTGGTGCTTGGTGCTCAGCACTGTCCCTAAACATCCCCCTTCCTGATCCTGCAGTGGAGAAATCCCACCTATCCTGCACTAATGCAGTGCTCTAAGTACCAAACCATGGGCACTGCTGCCAACCAGTGCAGAAACAACCACCTGCCCCTCTGCCTTAGATGTGTTGGCACCACTGTGGGGTACAGCACAGGGAGTAGGGGCTCTGCCCACCTCCCTGCTTTTATTTCTGTAGTTCTACTCTTACACTTTCCTGCTCATGCCCTTTTCTCCTTTCTTACATGTGTCTTTTACCCACCTTTTCATTCATTTTAGTCCTGCTCTCATTTTCTCTTCTTCTCCTCATACCTTTCCTGTTCTCTCCAGCATTCCCCTCGTAGGCTTCCTTTCAGCTCTTGGTCTTTGCCTTTTTTGCCCATGGACTATTATTCCTTCCTGTTTTCATCACGTCTCCTGAACCATTTCAGCTGTTTATGAGAAAGGCTTTAAAGTGACTAATTGTTGTTAGGAAACCCCAGTCACAGGTTGGGTTCACAGGGCCACGTGCTGGGCTGAGATGGAGCACTCAGCTCATTGCTCTACAAGGACTTTAATACTTGAGCTCAGCCCTCCTCTGCACAATTACTCCTCTTTGCAGTGTGCTCTCAAAAGAAGCCACAAAATGACACTTGTGTTTAGGCAAGGGACTGAGGTTTTCTACCACAGCTGGGTGGAGAATGAGGTGGGGTGTCTTTAAGTGAAGCAGATTTTGTGACTGAAGGCCAGCAAGAAACATGTGGATATTGAGGTCAGCCCTCTCTTTCAG
Organism: Cichladusa arquata; assembly: GCA_026413545.1. Lineage (NCBI taxonomy): Eukaryota > Metazoa > Chordata > Aves > Passeriformes > Muscicapidae > Cichladusa > Cichladusa arquata. Next base: position 2,075,621 of record JAOTQP010000469.1, on the reverse strand, counting down.
CTTTTAATGCTGACCATGTTCCATAGGTGTAATAGCCCAGTATTTGCATAGGTACCCAATGGCACTGGGCTTAGAGGAAGGAGCAGCATAATCACTGCTGCCTCCTGAGAAAAACAGGTGTTTGCTCTCCACATTTATTTTAATTCCTTCAACTTTGCTGCACTTCATAAGAGACTAAAATTTTTTTACCAGAGCAGTATGAGAGTTTCACTGTTTCTGCTTTATCACAGAGAGGAGGGACACTGCAAACTAGATGGAAAAAACAAATTAAAAAAAAAAACAAAGAAAAGAAAGAAATCAAACAAACCCTAAAAACTAACACTGTGGGAAAGCTTAGCAAGCACAGTGACTAGAAGATTTATAGAAGTGTGTAAGAGCATACTGACCAAAACTATTGCCACAGACTCACCAGAGAGATTCTGAGAACAACTGATGCCTCATTGAAGCAAACCAGGTATTAAAAAGAACCTTATGCCCTTGTATTTCTTATTATTTTTCAATAACCATATAACACCTCTGTGGTAAAATAGTAACGTGAACTCATGTTGACCTTTGATATTTGAACTCAGAGGAAAAGAGAATAGGAAATGCTGAGCCCACCAGCAGCAGGAGTGAATGGGGTTATTCATAACTGGGGAGGCCCACAGTGGTGGCAGCTCCTGAGCCCTGGCACTCACTCTGCATTCACTGTCCTGCTCCTCCTCCTTGGTGCTTGTGGGAAAACCATCACTGTCACCTTCTTCAGCACAGACATCTACACCTTGTGTTCCACAGACCTCAGCCTGGACACAGCTCCAACGCTGCCTTTGGCTGTGTGTGCCAGTACCACCACTGCTTAGCTCATTAAAAGGGCACTTGTCATGGCAGCCAAAAAAACACCATTAACTTCAAAGTTAAAGCACATGAGGTAATTTTCATCCTGCATTCCACCCTCATTTTATTAAAAAAAAAAAAGAAAAAGCACAGTGACATACGATATGTCTGCTAACCTTAGGCTCCCAGCCACCAAGTAATTCATCCTCCTGCAGGTACCTCATCTGAACATGCAAGAGAAACTCTTCAAAGGATTCCTCAGATGACAACTTGTCTCACTGAAACTGAAGGTAAGCAGATCTCAAGAGAAGTCAGTCAAACTCGGTTTCAAATCTGATCACACTCATATGTCCCAACAAGACCCTTTGCTGCAAATGCATTTGAAGTTTTAAGTGTGCTGCCAACTTTCTAGGTGCTTAACTCAAAGAGGTAGCCAGGGGAGATGCCCCAAGAGAAACTTAACTATAGAGGAAAATTAAAAAATATCTTCTGAATAGAGACCACAGAATGTGAACTGCCAAAACATGCTCAGAAGTTTCCTTCATAACCTTGTAAAACACTGGAGAAAGTCACAAGTGAGACAATTTCTCCTTTTAAGAGGAAAATTTATTCCATTGTAATTCAAAATTCAAGCCCCGTTAAATTTATAGACTTCACATTTTATTCAGTTGTAAAATTCTTGCCCTTCTTTGCCAGATCTTGTCAGAGAGCTCAGCCCAAGCCTGCAGCCGTGCTGGCATTGTACTGCTGCAGGCAGGGACACTGCAGAGGATCAGCACCCAGCTTACTCCACCACACAAGAAAACAATGAAGAAAACCTATTTTTCAGCTTCCCCCTTGACAATTTACCCCACAAAAAGAGGGTTTTTTTAAAAATAAATAATTTCTCACTCACTCCTGCTATTTGTGGTGCTGGCAGAGGGGATGGGGAACACGCAGTGTGGGCTGAAAAGGTTGGTGGTCCCCTCTGGTTTGCTGTCGGAGAAAAGCCAGGGCAGACTGCAGCTCTGCAGCTGACTCAAGCTCATTTCAAACAGAAATTGGATTACTTGTGGCCAAAGCTCCCCCAGGGATCACGGTCTGCAAGATGGACTGCTCAGAACATTTAGTTGAGTTACCTCCAGCTCCATTCCTTTCCCCAGAGCCCAGGGGAGTCCAGCACTACAGTTCAGTGTCAAGAGATGTCTGCAAAGCTTCCAGAACACTCCCATTACACCTTCCCGAGCTGCTGAGCATCAGCAGGTGCCTCCAATGACAGTGCCAGAGCCAGGGCTGCTCAGACCCTCCACATTTTTCTACCAGCATTCTCACACACTGCATTAAAACTGCGAGAGCATTACATCAAAAAGAAATGCAAGATAAAAAATAGCCTCGTTAAAAGGGGAACCGAGATGATCACCAAAACTGTTCTTACAAGCCCAGAAAGTAGAGTTTCTGTAGCTTAAGTTCAAAGAACAATGCTCAATGAAATCTATTCATCCTGATAGCAAGTGCACCAATTTAGGTCGGTAAACACTCTTCTTTGAGCCATGCTGCCACTCAAGCATCCTCATCAAAACCATTCATTTAAGATTGTCATGCTGAAGAAGCCACCACACTCTGTCCTTCTCTAGGCTAATGCTGCTGTCTTTATGCCCAACTTCCTAAGACACGTCTTTCTTTTATTTTATTAAATGCAGGAACAATTTTGCTACTTGTTGAAGGTGACACACGTTCAGGGTGGACAAATAAAGTTCATGCACCTCATTTGTGATCTGAGCAGCTCTTTGCAGATAATTCAGTTTTCCAGTCAATCTAATTACAGTCTGAAGTTGCAGCAGCAAAGACTTTCAAGTACAAAGCAAAGTGTAGGAGCTGAAAGCCGTTCATTAATCCCGGCTGCTATGGGTAGGAGTGGCTCGTGCCCTCGGGCTCTTCTCCCCACCTTAGCTTTCAATCTTTATCTTACCTATTATATGAATCAGATGGTAAATATTTTACTTTCTCTAAACTACAGTAACCCTTATGGTGATCGCAGAGACAGTTTGTTTTGTGATATGAATTTCTTTCTTCCAATCTAAAACATTCCCGAGCAAGATCCCCAAACAGTATTAACTGACACCATGGCAATGATTTATTGAGAGGATGGGAATAAGCAAAGAAAGCCTGCTCATGACAAGAATTTATTCCTCTGTAATACCTTTAATAAAAACAATAATCTATTCATCCTTCTTTACTTTTCATCCTCTCTTATGTGAAGAAACTACATCTGCCACATCAATTACTGCTAGAATTTAATTTTTAAAACTTCAAGTCATTAAGATCACAGGTAATTTTAGCCCAGGCCTCACCACTTCAGGGCATGATTTGTTACAAGGGTGGGGGGAAACCCAACCCTGGCCCCAAACCCTGCAGGTAGGAATTCTGCCTTTTGCATTTTGTACAGTATGTCTGTCTCCTAAGGTGCAGCTGGCCAGTGAGGTCCCACAGGAGCACCCCACTGTGGAATGAGGCCTGGCTGCCACACTCACCCCTCTCTTTGAGCTGGCCCACAGCACTTTGAGGGTTTTCCATCCAGCACTGCAGCCAGAGGCCATTCCCAAAAACACGGTTTCTGGCACAGCTATAATATGCAGCCATCTGCAATTCTGCACCCACAAAACAGCTTATAAATCACAGCAGGGCTGGCAGAGCATTCCCTGTGCTGAAGGGCTGCAGTGGTGGGGTTTTCCCTGAGGCAGGCACAGGGGATTTGGAAGCCCCCATGACCCGTGCTGGCAGTGCTCCCACAGGCTGACAGTGGGAATGTGGCTCCTTTCCTTAGGCTGCATTTGTCCATCCAACAAAAGAGCACAATCCCCCTTTTCTCCCAGGGAGGAGGGACCTTTTGCTGGCAGAGCCATACAATGAAGGCACAGTGCTGGCTGCCTCTGGGGAGAAGCCCCAGGATGTACGGACTGACCCTTGCTCTCAAGAGGTGAGGCAGAAGCTGCATTCAGGAGCCTCACGAGAGCCAGACCCATGAGCAGGGCCAGGGGCATCCCAGCTCTCCCAGGGCTGGGGGTATCAGGGAGGAGACCCAGCACACCTCTGCCCCCCAGCATCACCACAGCAGCCACTCCACACAGGGGCTGTGGCACCCCTTCATGAGTGGTCAAAACCAAACTGGAGCTTGTGGGACTGCAGCATGATGTTCTGAGCAAAGCTGTGACAGTGACATCTCACATCCCAGGTTTCTGTTCCCTTGCAATGTTGGAGGGCAGCACCCAGCACAAGCGCACGGCTCTGGTGCAAGCTGAGAGCTGGACGTGCCAGCAGGGTCACCATGTGTCCTGGGTTGAAGGACAGGTGTCTGCCAAGAAAGGCAGAAGCTTCTTTGAAATGGAGAATGAAACCCCCTCCCTCCAAATTATTATAATTTTGAAATTAAGGGGCTCTCAGGCAAAGATATGGGAATTAGGAATTGTTCTTTACTGGGAAAATTAAAATGGAAATGCAGTATTACAAAGAACAATCCCAAAAACACTGATAGAGTCAGAATCCAAGCTGACACCCATCAGTCAGTCAGGGTGTTGGCAGCAGTCCCATTCAATGGTGGCTGCATCCTCCTGCAGTGGCAGATGTGGTTCAGCT
>JAOTQP010000469.1:2051569-2070758 GCA_026413545.1 Cichladusa arquata | reverse complement strand
GTTTAAAGATGGCCCATTAGCAGATAATATGTGCCACGGAGATAAGGGTCACTGCCCCACCCGGCTTCAACAGATGGGGACAGAATACACATTTCTGGCCACAGCCTGTATTGAACCCTAGACACCATGGCACTCCATGTCTGCTCTCATTCCCAAAACCAGCCATCTCTGGGGGTAGCTGAGGTTACCCAATGAGCCAGTGGTTTCCAGATTGCCAACAGACCCACCAGGGAGTGCCACCTGTGACAGCTCCCAGCCTGTGACAGCCTGCCTGGCACAATGCATGGCAGCACACTAGGGCTGCTCCAGCCTGGCACCAGTCCCAGGGAGACCCTGGTGCCCAGAGGCAGCTGGGCAGAGGTGCTGGCACAGACAGTGCTGAGCTGCTGTCCCTCAGTGTCCTGGTGCCTCTGCCAGGCTGCAGCTCTGCTCCCATGGGCGCTGCCCATCGACGGGACCCTACAGGATGATCTCTGGCACACCCTGACTGCTGGAGCAGAGTTTGTCCTGACTGCTGGCTGCAGAGGTGGTGTCAGGAGGTACCTGCAGGCCCTGTGGCAAGAGGGAGGCAGTGTCCTAGTGCTGGGAGCAGCCAGGCTGCAGGGAAGACGACAGGTGAGGCAGGTGAGCAGCACTCAGCATTGATCCTGGCCTGCAGCCTTCTCACTCTCCTCATTCACAGAGGTTGAACTCCTTCCCAATGTACGACCTCTTCCACAGGACAGCACATGCACCTCAGGAGCAGCAATGGTTTAAAATCCACTGCTATTCCTGTAGCACCTCTGGGTGTCAAGTACCCAGCGTGGGAAGCAATCTGAAGCAAAGAAATTGAAAAAGGCCAACACTGCATCTCTAGTCAGCACCAATAATTCTTGCTCCTCCTTTGCCAGCTTCCAGGCTCTTACACAGCCCCCAGCACTGCCCTTCCAGCTGCTCCTGAGCTTCAGTGAGGACAGTGGCCTTGGTCACCAGAGCCACACACACACTGCCCAGTCGTGCTTGGAGCCAGAGGAGCCCTGCAGCTGAAAATGGGAGCATTGGCTTCTCTTGACCAAAGCACTCATTTCAAAGGCACTGTAACAGTGAAAAACACGAGAGGAGACAGAGAAACCTGATCTGGCATTTGTTCCCTTGGAGCAGAGCTGTGGCTAATGGTGCTCAAGGGAGTTTAAGGTCTTACACTCATTTATCATCCTGTGCTTGCAGGGGGATCCTTTCCTTCTTGGAAAGGCAGAGCCAGGCAGAGATCACTTCTGGGAGAGTAGGAGACCGACATCTGCTACCCAAGAGGGAAGGGATTCCCCCACCTCCAACCAAATTCAGAAAGTGGATGGATGCTGACACTGCCTTCAGCACTGGAGCTGCAATATGCTGTGTGGGCAGATCCCACTTCAGCAGCATTCATGGTAAGATCACACAGAAATAAAAGGAAGTCTGAATGAATGAAGGGAGAATGTCACATCTAGGCACACAATCTGAAGTCCAACTCAATTTCTCTATGGGCTTTTAAATTAAATTCTTACTTACTTCATATGTCTTTTATTTAAGGCTGTGTCAGAAAGTTCTGAAAGATAGCTTTCATTAAATGTACTTAGTTCCTGAATCCTATTTTTTCCCCAAAACTTCTCTCTTCTACTATCCATTATTCCCATCTAGTAGTCTCTCATTATTTGTTCTGCAGTGCACAATGCTGCTCTTTCTTTTCAAAATTATCCTCGCTTGATTGCAGTGATCAAAACTGAAGGAATAGAATGAGAATTTCTCTACTCAGTAAACAGAGACAATCAGCAAGAGATGCCATAGGGGAGTGTTTTTGCCAGTTCTTCCAAACCACATCTCTGGGAGGGGCACGAGGCAAAAGGTACCTGAACCAAATCCTGAGCCCATCAGCTTGAAACCTTTTGCTCAGCCCTGTTAATTCCTCAGCTGTTTTTCTCCAGTGAGTTCAGTGGAGACCACCAAGGGGTGTCTTTACACAGTCAGGTATTTCAGAAAGTCTGATCCCCCAAAAAACCAAACCCAAACCTAAAAAAGATAGTCATCCCTTCAAGATCCTGAAAACAACTAAAGCACCCAACCACAAGACTTAAAGAAATTACTGAAAAACAATTCAAACAACCAAAACATTGCATAGTTTATACATATCTTTTGTATGTGCCTTCCAGAGTTTAATGCTTTGTGTTGTATCTTTAATCTCTTCCTCTTTATCCTGAAGAGGTTTTGTTTTCTATTGTGTGAGGTTGTGTGTTTTTAATTGGAGTCAAACTTCTCACAAAGCCCCACTCTTGGAAACCAAACGCTCCCTATCATCAGGCTTGTGATGAAACCTCATGACTTATCAGCACTGGGATCTCAGTACACCAGCAGGGTGCAAGAATTGCCCCTCCAGAGCTCAGCCACAGCAGGGCTGTGACAAAGCCATTGGTCACACATATAAATAAATCTGGGCTCCTCTGTGTGCCTTGCACTCTGCCAGCCTCCAGGCACGTGGATATTGCCATTTATGTAAAACACAACCACTTTCCCTGACTGCTCTTTACTCTGACAAGGAGGGCCTCCTTAACAAGGCACCTGCAACATGAATTTTGCCTAATAACAGAATTGTCATATTAGGGAATGGCATTTCATGACCTCTCCAAAATAAAACATGTTCCAATTAAATATGAGGCGAGGTCTTTTTATATCACCTAAACCAGAAATCCACACCAAAAGGGAAGAGAAAAAAAAACAATCAACGAGCTGAAGTGCATACTTTGGATGGCATCCTTTGGGAAAAAAAATCACATCCATGGTTAACAATGCTAAATTGAACCAACTTCCAGCACACACACAGAAAAGCCAAACACAACTCAGACAAGAGGTGTCTGGGTTTGAGCAGTTAAAACTCACTAATTGAAAAGAGAGCAATCCAGGACACACTGACTGAATGACTTGATGGGAAATGCTCAGCTAAAAACACTGATGGGACCATGAGAAACTGGGAGCTGGGACCTAATGAAAATAGCCCCTGAGGAGGAGCTGTGGGTTCCCCCCGTGTCTGGGACAGTTTCATGCCAGCACTGATGTCCCAGCACACAGATTAATTACTCACTATCTTCCCCCTACATTTCCATTCTCATGGCATGTGTTTCTGAATGCATTTCCAGGTGGTGCAGAGAGGAACTTTTGCCTTAACCATGGAGCCACCACAGTGGCTCCACAGCTGAGCTCTCCCAGGCCCCTGCAGAGACCAAAAGGCAGAGCTGCCTGTGGCTGGACATTCCCACAGCTAGTGCCTGTTTAGGTGATGCACTGATGCATTTAAATAGACACCTTAGGACACAGAGTGGTGCAAGTCAGAGCACCAGGGAGGGGATTTCTACCTAATAGCTGCAAGTCATTTGAGATTTTCAAAACATAAATTAATCTGTGTAAAGGCAGCAGGAGCTAAGTCTTAGCTATTTAATTATAAAACCTCCCCCTGCAGAGTTCTGTCTGTGCTTCATTTCTGTAAGGAGAGCGAAGAGCATTTCTCCATCCCACAGCTCATTTTCAGTTAAATTCTCTGTTAACATGAGAGAAGCACTCCAGACCTAAACCTAGACCTAGATGGACCTAGTGGCCATCCAGACCCCTCCACATGACTAACCATCACATGCCATCTTCAGGGCCTTTACAGGATGACCCCAATGTAGTTCACAAACCAGGAGGAAAATCACTGACTGAAATTCAGCATCTTCCTTTAGTGCCCTCTGAGTAAGCACCAACCACAGACTGGAACTAAGCTGCCTCTAGAGAAACCTCAGTCTGTTTACACAGCTACAGAGCTGAGAGAAAACACTCATGGCTTTGTATGTAACCAAGACATAAACAGGCTCCCCATCACTGCACTGCATCTGCCCCTCATCCTTAGTGTAACACACCAGCTTCCATCAAATCCCCTTCTTCCTTCCATGACTCCAGGCAAATCCTTGAGGAGGAGCCTTGCCTGAAGACCCCTACACCTTCATCCCAGCATCCTGAGCATGTCTCCATCCCCCAGCTCTCCTCCCTGCTGCTGGCAGGGACCAGCCCAATCTCGGGGGCTGACTGTGGCAAGCTCCCCAGTAATGGGTGCAGGAATAATAGTCTGCAGGTGCTTTGAGAGAACACTGGCAGTGATGTTGACTCTGTAACAAGGATCAGACTCAGCTGGTGCAAGAGCAGCCCCAGAGAGCCAACAACTCAGTGATCTTCCCTAAATTAACAAGGTGCAACTCCATATTGCAACAGGCAGCAGGAGGTGGAGCCACCTACACCCGCTGCTGGTGTCTCCCTCAGCACAGACATCTGATTACAAACGTGTTCAAACACAGAGCTGAGACCTGCACAGCTCCCTGTGATCTTCTACTCCAAGCTGAGTATCAATGAGGCAGCAAATTTTATCAGGAAGAGATTATTTTCTTCTGATATCATCTTTTCTGACACTAACACAAGTAGTTGAAACACAACCTCAAACTCTGCAATCTCTATTTCAGAAGGCCAAGGGAAAACATTCACTGGGCTGGGCAGAGTTTATGCCTGCTTCTGTTTGCAGGAGCTGCAACAGCTGCACTTTGAAAGCTGCTGGACTGTTGTAAAGAAAACAAGATAAGCATACAGCTGAACTGAGACACACACAGGACCACAACACAGCTCCTTGTCCCCAGCATTTTCAAGCTGCAGTCCATGTTACAGCACTATTCACAATAAGAAAAGTACAGCACTGCTGGATTTGGTGACTAGAACAGGCATCCCAGGAGTCCTTCAAAGGTAAAAACTCACAGCTGGCTTCACCTCAATGAACTCAAAACAATCTGAGTTTTACATATCATGAATGTTGCATAATGAAAGCATCTCAGCAAACTGGCTGTGGGCTGGTGTAAAGTTTTGGAACTGAATCTGAGAGTCAAGCACCCATTGTTTGTTTTTCAAGTAAAGTAGCTGTGGATATTCAGCATCCCTTGGGATTGACTGCTAGGAATAGGGATTCTCCAAAGGCACAACAAAGACTGACACTGTTGAGGCACCTGTCAAATTTAACTGGCTTAAATGGCCACACCTGTAACTCATTAAAAATGAGAAATTAAAAAAAAAAGTTTAACTAGCAGAACATATCCAAACCAGTATCATCCTAAAGGATCAGAGAAGACACTAAATGAGACATATGCTGAGTCATATTGCTTAACACGTGGTTGGAAGGTACTCAGAAACCACAGTGACAGCAATACCCAAACCTGAGCAGATCAAGAGACAGCTGAACATCTCCAGGGAGCATTACAGCCTGTGCTCAATGTCAAAATAAATAAATAACATCTCAACTGACTACACGTATCAGAAATGGAAGAGAAGATCAATTCTGCTTTCAAACAATAAACCAAGAAAATCCCTTAATTCTACACCCCATGCCTTAGGTAATGACTTATTTATAGAAAACACTGATTTTTCTCACACTCTCTGCCCTCATAAATGCCCAGGTTTGACCTCTTGATCCCTTGTGCTACTTCAGGATTTCTGAAAGCCATAACCAATGGTTACAGCCAGGGCAGTGGCTGTCACAGGGGATCTCGGTGCTAATGTCAGCTCCCAGGCTTTCACTCTGGCAATTTTCTGTCCTCAGAAAGCAGGAGTTACACTGGCAGCTCCTGTTCTAGCCCCTCCAGGCAGCAGCAAGGAGCCCAGGAGCAGCTGGTCCAGGTGAGTCAATGTAAGAGCAGTGGCTGCTCCGGTTCGATGTCCCACAGGACTCCTGATTCAGTTTGCAAAAGAAAACCACCCAAACTGGCCAATTTGGCTTTAAGTGAGCCTTGAACCAAACCTCACTCCCTGGGACCTCGCTTGCTGGGACTTGCAGCTCTTTGATGTGCACAGAGGCACAGAAGGAAGGTAATCACTGCTCTGTGATGGAATCTTCACAAGCTGTGACATCAGCCCATTTCTGGCTACACAAGTCCAAGAGGAGGAACCTCAGAGGCAGGGAGATGGAGGGATGACACCACTGGGCTGCAAAAAAACCTTACAACACTTCAGCAAACACATCACAGAAGCCTGTATGAAAGCCAAGGAGAAGTGCATAAATAAAACCCATTGCACAGGTCACAAGGGTTTAATCACTTAATGACTGATTGGATACCCGTGCAAAACAACACAAAAGGCCATCATTTTTAAGGCATCTCAGGCCACATCACTGTGCAGAAAGCACAGTCAAATGTGGCAGCCAGATGGCAAATCAAAGTCTCAGCCTGATGAACTGCCCTGAGGTTAAACAGTGTCCAACAGAACCAACTCCAACAGGGACAGACGGAGTGAAGAGCAGGAATCACCAGGATGTACCAATCATCTGCTTTGTTAAACAGGACTTGAAAAACACTTTAAAGAATTCTGATTGCTCAAAAGGGAACAAATGTATCATGTAAAAATTGTAACACTGGCCCTAAGTGAAACATAACTAAAAGCAGGAATACACCGTAGGGAGAGGTATCATTATCAGACTGATGGAAAATGACAAACTTCACGGCCACAGGTCTTCCTTTCAGTCTGAAACTGAAGCCATAAATTAAGCCAAGCACAAATTAAGAATGCTACTTACTGTGATCAGTTTAAGAGAAAAGTGCTTGTGGAACTGGGGAAGGAGGAGGGAGACCTACAATTAGTGCCTGTGTATGTGGGATGAAGGAGGGAACTGGGGAGTGTGTGGGGAAAATCCAATTGTGACATAAACCCCATCATCTTTACTGCATTTAAAAATCAGAGACTTAGTGGAGTTATAAATTTTCATTTACAGATTTGTTTCATTGCTCTCCCATGAGGTTTATTACCAAAAGCAGTAAGAGGACGTGCATGTTTGGTGATAAATGTTCTCCCATTAGTAAATGGGTGTTTCCATGCCCTACAATGACTTCAGAGCTCTTCAGTTGTTTGCTCAAATCCCCAGTTTCTCAAAAGCATGTTGTACAAAGTGAAAAATGCACTGCAGTATGAATTCATATATGAATTCAGTGACTTTAGTGGTTCTACTGAACTCAAGAAGTTTTGATAGCAATTTGCCAACTGCTTCAGAAATTTTAAATTTGCCGATCTGCCATGATCTGCTCACACTCTGGACTACAGAAAAATTGCTTAATGTAGTAACACTAAGGGGAGGAGGTGAGGAGCTCCTGCTTTCTCTCCAAGGAGAGGGCTTGTCTAGCTTGTCTCAATTCACCAGCTGGTTTTAACAGGAGTTACTAGCACCCCAGCCAACCTAGCCCTGCTTATGGCCTTTGGCTGGCACGTCAGAAAGAGCACAAAGAGTGCAAAGACCATAAAGCTGGGGGAAGAGAGACCATAAAAGAGTCCAAAATAGGTGTCTCTGTATCAGGACAGAACAATGCAAACAGAAACACTGCTCCAGACAAGAGAGACAGGGAGAGGGCCAGACTGAAGGGCTGCTGCTTCCACAGAGCCATTTCCTTGCCTTCTGCAGGCACTAGATCCTAAAGGGCATTTGCAGAAGACACACAGATTGGCCTTCCAGAGGGAGTGAATGAGAACAGCAAACTGGAGGCAGAGTTTAAAGAAAGCACTTGTTAGGAGCACTCTTTACAAATGGGAATTTTGCCTGTCCTGCCATGCTGCATGGAGCTGGAATACAGCTGGAATACAGCTCACTGGCTGGGTGGGAGTGCCAGGGCACTGGCAGCTTGTTCATCAGGCTCCTTGGGAAGCATTCTGAGCCCAGGAAGGTGGATCCAGGGCCAGGACAGGTACCTGCAGGGCCCTCTGCCCTACACACCAGCAGACAGCCCTTACAGGGGAAAGAGCAAGGCAGCAGCTACTGCTCCTTGGGATGAAAACACCTACCAGCACTGCCCAAAGCACTCATGGAAAACACTGGGCTATTTCTGCTTCACAACAGTGGCTGACTGCAGGTTAGTTCCTACACATTAGGTGGGGGAAAAGGTTGTTCCACTCTCCAGTATCAGATTCTTGGTGTTAATTTGTGCTACAGAAATGCTTTGCTGTAATGGGCACTTTGCATCCTAAGAGTCAATTTTTGAAGGCAGAAGCTGTTTCCAGGGCATTCCCCAGGAATGGGGAGATAAAATGAGCAATCCCCATGTTTGTGCAGCTGGAGGCACAGGCATTCCCCATTCCCCTGGCAGCTCTGAGCAAGCAGCTGTTTTGTCACAGCACTGTGATGAGGCCATGCAGTCCCTGAAGGCAGGGTGCTCGTGTGGCTGCAGAGCTGCCAGCATCCAAACCAGCATCTCCACAGCTCCCAGCAGGGACAGGGACAAATGCCACCTTCCTGGGTGCTGCCACACAACCAGGAGCTCAGCACTGCACTCATCAGCAGCTGGGAGGCTCAGAGGATGTGTTCAGGGTCACAAAAAAAAATCACTTAATTTCAAAATCCTACTTCTGGAAGTGTTAGATGAGTGAAGAGTATTAGGAGGGGGTGTGGGAAAAGGCAGGACTGTCCCTTGCAGCAGCTTCCTGCAGAAAAATTAGGTTTAGCAGCACGTGGGGCTGCACTGCCCAGCACCCTGAGGAGTCCTGTGGCTGCAGGCAGCACGAGCTGCCAAGGAAAGGACAGCTAGAAAGAAAAATGGAGAGTGATAAGAGACACTAACAGCAGCTCCAGCAACTGCCTGAGGACACACTGGGAAATTTAATGTGTTAAAATAACACTTTTAAATAATGGTCTGTTTAAATGATGCTAAATTACAGCTGAATGCCTGTAGAAGTGCTTATGACATCTGCACTAATAGCAATTCAGTTCATCAGGATTAATATTATTCTAATACATGCCAAAGGAATTAATAAGTATTGGTACTTTAAAGATTTTAAAGTCATGTTTTGAGATTGTTTAGCTTTCTTATGCCCCTTCTCCTTCCTCTCAGTCCTTATGAAAGCTTGCTTGCAAAACTTATTAAAAATAGAGGTGTTTTCACAAATCTCATCCACTTGAATGATGATGCAGTTCTTATGCCTGAAGATTGAAGGAACACTTCACTTCCTGCAACCACCAGAAAAAGGGATGGGCCTGGTTCAAAAATACCATCCCGTTAAGAAAACATGCCCAAAAAGGAAAAGGAGGTGTGCACAATCACACCTCTGCACCACCCATAAACAAGAACAAAACCTGAAATATCACCTGTTGGCAAAGCTATGATTGCAGCACTAAAACACACCCCAGAGTTTCATCCCTCTGCTCAGGTACAATTAGGGTTGCACACCTCCTTCCTCTCTGCTGCAGGGCACTGGGGAGCAGAGGGCTGCCAGACTGGAGCCTGGGGAAGGACAGCAGCTCTGCCAGTGCTGCCCTGCTCATGGTGAGTGCCCCATGTGCCCTCCCAAAGCTCAGAGGCAGCAAAAGCAGCTGCAGAGCAGCTGTGATGGCTCAGCCACAGGAGCTGCTCCCCACCACTCCCAACCAAGGCGCTTCCACAGTGGCCAGCATCTCAGCTCTGCTGGCCACATGCTGGGCTGCAGGTGTCACCTCACAGGCTCTCTGCTGTTATCAGCCTCAAGTGGTGTTTTTCAAGCAGGGACACACGAGGAGTATCTAAAATCTCATTAATATTTAACAGGATTTGGCGCCCTTAGCTTTCTGCCTCACAAGTGAAGTCTCCAGCTCAGCGAGTCAATGTTTTTATTTTCTATATCACATTGCTTCTTTCACGGTGCCACATGCTAGTGGAGTAATTCAGCAGTGAAAACCAGCCTTTCATACCTTCCAGCATTCATCACCCTTCACAGTCTTTCTTTGCTTAATTGCTAAAGATGGTTTCTTTTTTCCATCTTGTGTGTTTATTTTTGTGCCAGGAATAGCCTATCCTCAGAGTTGACTTTCTCCTCCTACCACCTGTCCAATATCAAAGCAATATTGGAGGGAGCTCAAGAGGAAAATGACAAACCATTATTAAATGTAAAGCCTTGACCTACATGAGAATATTTAGGGTCAATTTGGTATTTCTTAAAATTACCCTGGGGAGGTGACTGTGCTGGCAGAAACATTTGGGATTAGACAGTATCAAACTTGCTACAGCCATGACCAAATCCTGTAGTTCCTTTAGATTCTGAAAGAATCCCCTTCTCAGGGGTTCAGAGTTTGAATCCGCAACACCTGATGGGAACATAAGTATGTAAAATAAAAAAACCTGCTGGATATAAAAACCCCAGTGAAACAAAACAAAGTCCCACGCCAAGTACAAAAAGAACCTCCTCATGTCCAAAACCATTAATTCTCAGCTTGGATGTACTAGAGTGAGGTGCCCCTGTGCCAGCCACCACGATATGGCAAGTCCAGGCACAATTGTCAGAAAAGTGGAAAATGAGAAAATGCTGGGACATGTTCAGTGATGTCAAGAGTGACATTTAAAGGCTATTTCATGGTCTCATACAAGACAGAGATGACAATCTTCTTTAAAACTAAACGAGAAACTTTTGACTGTGTGGTGTAACAGTCCCCATGAGGCCTCTGATTCTCAGGAAACATGGACCATCAGCTAAGATCTGGCTTTACAACTGAGAGCCAGCAGTCCAAATTCCAGCTGTGCCACCAGCTAAAAAAACCCAAAAAAACAACTGGAAAAGTCCCCTCAAAGTCAGCTACAATTCTCATTCCACTGACGTGTTATCTCCAGTATAATTAGTATAATTTTACTAGGAATGCTCTTGTGCTCCCAATAAACAGCATGCCTGCTACTGTGGTGGCAGAGACTAGAGGGAGATTTTTAAAAGCAGGTGATAAATTATAAATAGATGTGGCATAAATATGAACACAATGGCACGAGGCAGTGTGAAATTTTGGGAGTTTTACTACAATGGGGCAACTCTAAGTCAGCAGTGGCCATCCTGCACACCTGTGAGTGGTGTGCTACTGCCAGCCATGGCAATAAAAGCCAAAAAACCAGCACTTTTTAACCAGCAGTCACCACATTCCCCTTCTCCCCTGCCTCTTTCTGCAGGTAGGCTGATACATTTCGCCATCATGGAAAAGAATGGTTAAAAACTCCTCAGGAGTTTTAAATAAATAGAAGTGGGCCTGAAGGAGACTGGCAGTACAATGGTCACACAAAGCAGAAGTGAGGGAAGGCAGAGACACCCCCAAAAATTGTGTTAACATTTAAGGCACTGCTGAAGACCTGGGGCTTTGGCCATCAATCCAGCTGTCCCACTGAGTAACTCCAACAGTTCAAGAGAAAAATTTAGCTGTAATTGAAAAATGCTTTATAAAAATAAAAGCCATTCAATTAAGAAGCCTTGAGCTTCCGTTCTTTCTTTGCATAATGCTCTTCCAGTCAAATTTATACCCTAAACCATTATGAAAAAACACATTTAATTAAGAACAAGAAGCACCAAAGCTTTCAAATTTTCTCCTCTCTCAGACCTCTTGGTTTTCTCTTCCATGTGGAGATTATTGTTTAGCTACTAAAAAGCACTTCTGTGACATATATGAACAACCAAGTCCCTTCCATTTCAGTTGGTGTGAGCAATGACTCCTGGCTAAGCAACCCATTGGAAGCAGGGTCCTAAAAGCCACATATCAGCAGGCTGTGGTGCATTAGACCCTAAAAACCTGTAAAAGTGCTGGTGGCAGATGTGCAGGCAGCAGGATGGACACAGGGAGCTGGGCTCAGCCACAGCACTGCCCTGTAAATGACAATGGGCACGTCTCAATGCCACGAGGGGCAGCATCAAACAGGGGCTGATGGAATCACAGTGGTTCATTCACACAGCCACAGTATTCTCCAGTCCTTTTGCATCTCATCAGGCCCAAAAGCTGAGTTTTGGGGCTAAATGCTGCTGAGGGACAGGGTTTAGTGGGAGGCTTGGCAGTGCTGGGTTAGTGGTTGGACTCGATGATTTTAGAGGTCTTTTCCAGCCTAAATGAGTCCATGATTCCAATACAGAAAATTGAGTGTTAGGCAGACAGGAGTGCAACCCCTGTCAGACAATCTATTCTGTGAGCTGCACACAGATCAAAGGAAGGAAAAACAAACTCTCTTTCTAGCAAAATTCCAAGTTGATTAAGGACTTCAGGAGACAAAGTATTAGAAAGGCCTCCCTTGCAAGATAAAGATACAAACATAGCAGGGCCTGAGAGAGTCCCTTGGCCCAAAGCTCTCCTTTCTGGTTGCCCCAAGGTGGCAGCAATATCAGGGTGCTGGTGGGCTGTGGGACCCCAAAGCCCTGCACAGGATACACTGCTCTTCTGAAGTCTGAAGCGTTTGGATGAAAAGTTTAAAAACCTCAAAGACAGAGTGGAATTGATCTGTGATTAAAGGAGGGATTAAATGCTGAATCTAGGGCAATCAATAGCCCTGCTAATGCCTAGTGCAAGATTTCCTGCTCCAGTCAAACCCCCTTTTCTTTGCTCTGAGACCATTGTCCTTATCAGTGGAAAGATGATCCTTTGAAGACAATGTCTTTGTTCCCCCACACACCCATCCCTCAGCACTGCTGCACCACAGCACCCTGCCTGGGATTCCACTGCCAGGCAAACCCTGCAGGATACTCAATTCCCTTGCTGCTCCTGTGCTCATCACTCAACTCCCCTGCCCCCAAAAAACCAAACCTGCCCCCTCCCCACAGCATGTGCACCTCTGAGTGTCTGGAGACATCAACCTTTCCAGTCTCTCACACACCCCAGCCCCAAAATGCCACCCCAAAAATCTCCACACACTCTTAAAAGCATCGAAGGCATAAATTTACTCTTAGAAATGGGAAGGGCTCCACTGGCCTGGGTTCAGCTTTTTTCTGTCTCCCAGGACTGGGCCCAATCTCTGCAGGATGTTTACAGACAGTGATGTGGGATGTGGCTACCCCCACTATTAATTTTAACTTATCAGAGACCATAATAACAGCAATTAGTCCCCATTAAGCAAAGGATCTGCATGCTTACACTTCACAGCCACAAATTTTATTTCTTCTCTTGCAATTAAGTATTTTTATTAGCCAGATGGATCATGAAATTATTAGAAGAACTGGGATGTAAACTCTCTAAAAGCACCTTAAGTAATTAATACCGGTTTATAAACATTCAGGATTAGAGAACAAATACTTAATTCTTCCCTAATCCCTCAGCCAGCACTGCTTTGTGTTCAACATACAGGAATATAGATTACCCAGCCTGAAGTTAATAGCATTTGAAGGACAGAGCTAATCAGTCATGCATGGCACTGTGATGGGCAATATGCTTCCACCACTGATTTACTGTAACCTGTGGGATTAGGAGAAATTCAAGTGACTGTCACTTTCCTGTTCATTTCCAGCTTTCCCCATAGACTCCCAGACACTGAGATTAAAGATATTGAACCTTCAAAGAGGATCAAACTGATTGGTCACCTTATAAACCTATAAACCAGTGCACTACACTGGGATTAAGCGACAAAACTGCTATCACCTACCCACTGCTTCTGTCGAGCTTCATGAGAACTGATTTCTGTTCCCAGTCCTGCTGATGACTTGGGGCAAGTCACATCTTGAGATTTCTGTGTCCCTTGTCATCCTCACCCCCCTGTGCTCAGCAGGTGAGGCTCCAGCTGCCTCTTTGGCTGGGGCAGAGCCTCACACAGCACCACCCACTCTGAACCAGGCTACCAAGCGCTGTTGTTGTACCAACAATTAATAATAATACACACCAACATCTGGTACTGTTCACCTCCATTTCAAGCTATGCATCAGCACAAAGTGCACTCCTTTGGGTGTTAGAAGGAAATAAGTACAATTTCCTGAAAAGCTCCCAGGTGCAACTCATTGAGCCAAAAAATGTTTATCTTGTCCTCTCCTAGCTGGTAGTGCCAGTTAGACAACAGCCTTAAAACCAAAATATTTTCAATTACAAAAAAAAAGTAATCCAGTGTTGAAGTGAATAAAATGGTGTAATTGAGGAGAAGAAGAGTCTCTAAAACCTGATTTCAGGCAAACACAAAAACTGTGACCCCATTGCATTATCACACAGGCACAAACACATCTAAAGCCAGCCTGGCTAACCCAGCAGAACACAGGGTGCTCCAGTCTGCTGAGGCAGAATTTCACTCACATGTCACATCCAGTTGCAAACAACCAGGAAGAGAGAGGAGGAAGAGATCCACAAAAATAAGAAATGCACTGCACATTTACCTAGGGGTCACCCCGTTTCATCTAGGAACTGGATGAAGAACAGTGTTTCAGGAGGGAAAAAGACTAAATGAAGTACTGTTGTTGTTCTGCAGGGAGCAAGCTTGTTTTCCAGGAGCAGCTGTGCACCTGCACCAAGAGTTAGCACTTCATTTAGCACCATCATCAGCTCAGGCTCTCAGGTGTTTTACAGCAGGACCTCTGCCCACAGCACCAGCACCAAGGTCTCCTGCACAGACTTTTCCTTAAGGAGTCCACTTTGCCCTCAGGCGAGCTAATATACATCAGGATCACTTGCCACAGCATCTTTCCCAAAATAATCAGATCCTGCACTTATGTAGCACTTCAGCTCTCAAAAACTATCCTGCTGTTTCATGGATTTAACAAGATAAAGTACACATTCTCTTTCCAGGTCACTTCACCCAATACTGAGGTGTGGGCTGCCCAAGGATGAAATGCTACAGCTGCTGCACGTTAATAGTTCACTACAAGTGCAAGAAAATACACTAGAAACTGCATTTTGATACTTGAAACTGGGAGTTAGCCATGCATAAGGGAAAGGGGAAAAAAGCAACCACCACAACTCATTTGGTTTGTGCCTGGCACTCAGGATTTTTTTATTCATTGCTGCCCAAGTCATGGATGGAAGAGAGAGGGAAGTGGTTTGTTTTATCCTCCCTGACAGACCTGAATTTGATCTCTGGTATTATTGTGTGTGTGCTTCTATCACAGCTGTGTCCAGCCAACTAATGACCAGCAGTGAGACCACCCTGAAACAAAGGTGCCCTTTGAAAGGCCACCAGCTCTCCCCCATCCACATCACGCAGCTTTATCAGCACAGAAAAGCAGAAGTATCAGAGCAGAATTCTGGATTTTGCAGTGTTTTCACCCCTGCTGATCTGCCATCAGTGGCAGCTGACAAATCAGCTCCTGGACACGTGCAGGGAGCTCCTGTTTGCTCAGTGGAAGTTGGGTCACTGCTTTCAATGCAAAGCACGTTTCTTCCTCTCCCAGTTCAACTCTCACCACTCCCTGTGCTGTCCCTTCAGATTAATTTAACATTATTCATAACACTGCATCCCCCATCGCCCACCTCTGCTGTCTGGAACAGCCCTCTTATCTGTCAGCCACGTCAATCCTCCAACTGCTTCCAAACTTCCTTCAAAAAACCTCTCTCCTGTCATTTCTTAGCTCTCCTGGTTTCTTTCCTCCTCTGTGATTTTTATGTGGTCATTCATCTTAATGGAAATTTCCCCCAGAAAGCTGGGTATGTGCCACCAGTTACCTTTTTCACATGTTTTTTAGACATTTGGTCCAATGAATAAAGTTGAATATAAAATAAAACTATTTTATTTATGAGCTGCAAGCACTAATTCCCAACATTTGTTCCAAAAATTCGAAGTAAAATAACCTATCTCCTGCTTTGTGTTGCTGCCATGAATGCTAGTGGATATAACATACAGCCAGTGAGTGAGATTTTGCTCTTGGGTGAAAAGAAAGAGTTCATTTGGACTGATATTTTAAAACAAGACAGCTTGTTTAACTCCAAGTCTGTTCAGTGGCTCAAGCCACCTCAGAGTATTTAGCAAAAGGAGTCCCCTGTGCAGCCTCAGCAATTCCTCTATCACAGTGAATAAGTTACTTTTTGGAAGATGGAATAAGGGTCTTTAGAGGTCTTTGGAGGTAATTAATTAACTAACAAGAAAACTTTTTATATGCTGCTTCACAGAGCCCCTGGATAAACACCTCAAGGAGTCTTCTCCAAACCAAGGGGGGCTTAGATTGCTCTGTGTGGGTAGAAATACAGCAATTTCAGTATTTCAAAAGCCAATATGCCTGGCAGTCCAAATTTTTACTTACATTTAAATTACTGTACAAGCCACATTGCACAATGTACATGGGAACCTAATGAGAAGAGATTTCCATGTTACTCCTCATTCTCACAGGTAAGAAAGTAAGTCCAAGTGAAAGCACTGCACATTAAATACAGGATGAAGACAGTACCATTACTTGCATAAATATTTACCCTGGCTCTCTTAGGAGGCTAATCTCCTTATGTAAGTGATGGAGACAGACCAGAACCTGGAGAGCAAGAACAAACACAGGCTGGCCTGTGTAAAATGCCTGAAGTTGGCCTTGGGAATACTCTCTGTGCAGTGTATGCCATTCTGCAGGAACTGCATTAAGTCCCATGAGCTCCAGATCAGCTTTTCAAAGTCCCAATCTGACTGCCTGAAGTTTTACCTTTTCTGATAAGGCAGAAACCGCACATGCAAAAGGATATTTTGGCCACCCATCTCCAGCATTACTGCAAAAGGAAATGAGCTGATACTTTCTCAGTATTTCAAGTATTGCCCATACAGGGCATATCATCATTTGATCAAACTCTAAAAGTCTCCAAAGCTAAACGTGTATATGTGGAAGGGGTGGCTATATCACTTATATATCAGCCCTCTTCAGCTCCCAAGCCCCCTGGAGAAGCCTGGAAACACAAGCTCATCATTCAGCCATTTGCTTTCATATTCATCCCAGATATTTGCCACGAAGGCCTTACAGGCTTGGAATTTTCCTGTAATTAGTAGCTCATGAAGCTCACTGAAGGGCAGGGGGAATCCCCATGCAGAACCAGGGCCTCCCCTCTGCAGGGGAGTGACTTTGGTGTAGGTGGCCATGAAATAATGATAACAAGGGGGCCCATCAGAGCAGGCAAAGGGGGATGTCCCTGTAGGGCATCACCACATTCCCATATCAGCACCCAGCTGCAGCCACCACCAGCCCCTGGAGCCAAAGTCGTGTGTTTGCTGCACAGTTTCATTCTGGTCATGAGCTTTATGAGTGGTATTTGCTGCAGAGCACCTTGTTATGTTCTAATGAGGGATGCCAGGAAAAATGAATTATGGAGAAGTAATACTGCCTTCTAAAGTGAAAACCTGGAAAGTGTCCAGAGAGATCTGTGCAAATAGTACACTTTAACTACAGGATTTCTGCAATAGTTTTCTATTAGCCATCAATCACTAGCTGTAAATCTAGTCTGCCTTCATTAGAAACCAGAAACAGGAACAACTGTAGTGGTCTTCCACACTAAATATATTACACCCTTATGCTGCAATTTACCTTTTCCTAAATAATGCTATTTCCCCCTATGCTTAATATAAAGAATACTGCAAAAACAGCAGTACAGCCATTTATTTGCAAGGGAATGGAAAGGTGAAAGGCTAACACTATACAAACCATTATTATTTATAGACCACAATGCTCTGCTTCCTGCAGTGGATAAGCAGAAGACACTGCCTCTTCCCCAGAGAGATTTCATTGTAAGTGAAGCAGAAACAATACTGAACAGTCACAAACAGTACATGGAAGAACACATTTTGAGCTGCCCTTATTTCTACACAGTTATGTACAATGATTATGTCGAGACTTATAACCCCTCATACTTTGTGTCTATGTCTGTGTACAGCGTTTTAAAGTTCACATAGAAAAAGTGCATTTTAAAAGGACAGTTTTATTCAACTCAGTGGAGTCACCCTGAATTTAACTTGATGCTGTTTTGGAGGTGAAGAAGGCACTAGCAAAGCCTAACACACAATTCAAGACCTCTTTCAAAATCCCCATTTACAAAAACAAGGAAGCTATGCAGAAAGATCCAAGAGCACTAGGAGATTACAGGACTAATGCCTTAAAAATCTGCCAGTTCAGGGCAGTCTTTAACAGCCATGTACTACCCAGGGCCAGGAGCATCTGTGTAGAAAAGCAGGCACTTTTCAGCTTCTCCAGTCCTGAATGATTATATACAGAGTAGAAGATGTAATTTAATAACTAATGCTCTAAGACCAGGGTTTGCTTAGGTGTCTTTGGCACTTGGGTGCCAAAATCCCACCCAAGGCTCTGTGGCTGAAATCTGGGGGATGGCAGTGTGGAACCTTGTGGGTTTGTGGGGCTGCTTCTCCAGGGGCACAGGTCACCTTCAAGAGCAACAGTGAGCAGCTGCACCAAATAGCTGCAGGAGAAGTCTCTTTACAGCACAAACATCCCCTCTGGTTTTGTCTTCCCTTCAGAGCAACTTCAAATTATTTACTGCTCTATAAAATGCAAAATAAGCGATCTCCCACAGCTTTGTTGCATAGTCCTGTTGAGATACAGCGTTTTAACCAAGTTTTTTTGGATATTTTGCTGTGATTTAGGATATGTTCAAGCCTCAGGTTAAAACCCACTGTTGTAGGTGTTAATGTAGTTTCATTAGCAATCAAAGGCACTAAAAAGAGACCTAAAAAGAAACCTCATGAGCAATAACCCCAAAATGGTCCAGGACAAAGAACATAGTACAAGAAGTACAGTTTGGATCTCAGGTCCTTACTTACAATGACTTAGCTACCTCCTCCAAAGGCCAAGGCAATTCTGCAAATGCAAAAAGGTAAAAATAACATCCTCCTCTGAGTATCATTGCTGAGGTACTGGACTGTTGCCACTTTCTTCAGTAGCTGAAAGAGAAAGGCAGATTCACTGTCCTTTTCTCTTTTGTTGGTACAGAACATTCACATCCAAAATTACCAGAACACCTCTGGAAAATCTCCAAACCTGAGCAGCTTAAAGCAAAAAATAACAGGCAAACCTTGTGCAACATTCCCCAAAGCTGGCATTCTAAAGGCTGTGTAGAATTGCAAGGCTCTGTTGTCCACAAGATAAATGGGATTAGCATGAGGAACAAAATAACATCAGCCTGGTGAAGCTCCATCTGCACACTGCTGTATGTGGTGCATTTGAAGGATGACCCAGTGCTTACCCAGTGAGCTTAAATGTCACAAGAAATGCTGCAGCTTTCCCAAGCCACAGCACCAGGCTGTTCCTGGTGGCCTGAGGACATCCTCTCCTTCCTCCCAGCCACCCCAGCTGCCATCCCTGGGCTGTGTGTAACCCAAAGAAGCACCACCCAGAAAGATCTGGCTTATTGTTAGCCCTGGTCTAACCCCTAGGAGCTCCAGTGAAATCCCAAACCCCACTGCAGCTGATGCCTTGGGGTGGCTCCCTAGAGCAGAGGCTGGACAGGGTTAAGAGAATAAAGTGGGGATTTATTAAAGGCCTT
>JAOTQP010000469.1:2026862-2046058 GCA_026413545.1 Cichladusa arquata | reverse complement strand
GTTTAAAGATGGCCCATTAGCAGATAATATGTGCCACGGAGATAAGGGTCACTGCCCCACCTGGCTCCAACAGATGGGGATAGAATACACATTTCTGGCCACATCAACCCAACACACTATGCCAAGGCTGTGCCAAGCTGCCCTTTGACTCTTCAGTGGAACAAACCAATTCCCTTTAAATGGAATTTTCATCTCCCCAGTTTGGCTAGAACTAGGAATTTAGGAACAATTAAGTAATTTCAGACAGAAAATCTGGCTAGTGCAGGTAATTGCCACTGTGCTGTGTTTTGAATTGAACTACACAATTTCACAGTGATTTAAAAGAATGTATTTCTTAATGACCTCTTATCAATGACTCTAGGCTGCTACACCCTGCTAGACTATACTTGTATTATATATGAGTGAGAGACTTCCCAGTAGAAAGAAATCTTAAGGGCCAAACAACAAATAAATGCCATAAACTTGTTAGAGATTCTGCTGCTAATTGGGTCTTCCCCAGAAGTACATTTCATCCTTTCTGGGCACTTTCAGTAAAGTTTTTCCCACTCTCCAAAACATATGCAGCAGTGAACAAAGAATATGGACAAGGCACTTGAATCTGATTTATGTTTGATAGGCAGAGCTTGCCTTGACAGTATGAAATGGCTCAAAATGGCCCCCAAAACTGGATGATAAATGTGTCCTTTCAGCATGCCCCTATGGTGATGAACAGAAGATTCCTCCCACTTCCTGCAAAAATTGCAATCAGATGACTTCTTCTTATAATTCAAGAGGTTATATCCTGAACCTATCTGGTTTGGAAAGAGATTTTTCAGGTAAAAATCACCCCTCATTCTCATTCTCATCTGTCTATGGCACTGGCCTAAGGAAAACACAAGAAGGAGCACACTCTGTTCCTAGGAATGTCAGCTCAACAGTGTGTTCCTGAGCACTGGCCCAACAAATGGGTGTAGGATAAGCATCCCAGACTTCTTTGAGAATCAAAAGTTACAGCCACAAAGAAAAAAAAAAGTGTGGAGCCACAACATGGACATCTGGCATCCCTAATGGAACTTCTCAGCTGGCACTTTATCCTCAGCTGTTGCTACATTAAACACTAAAGCCCTTAGATGAATTAATACAATTACCTTGCGTTCTGCTCAAGTGTTTATTTTCCCCCCTCACATTCAGTTAGGTACAACATAACCTGTTTTTGTAGGGACATCAACTGTGAGCAAACACTGACAAGACTATACTTAAATCACCCAACACCTCCAGCTCTGAGCAGAGGCTCTCCCACCCCAGGCTATGTCTGTGCTACAGGGAACACCCAGGCAAGCCTGGCTTATCACCAGGCAGCTTTCCACACACAGGGGAGAAAAATCTGACTTGGGGTTTGGGGATGTGTCCTTCCCATGCCTTTTCCTCTGCTCTGTTAGTAAGGTAATTGCCAGGTGACACATTCTGAACGTGTGCCAGCTCCACTGCTGATGGAACTGTACATGAGCAGAGTTACAGCAGGAATGGATTTGGGTTTTCATTTTAAGGTCTGTGTATTTTGTAACACAAAGACAGCGAATGCATCTGCTGTGGCTATGTCTCCAGGACCAAGCGCTCAGAAGACAGAGTGATGCCAGTGGAGGTGCAGCAGCTCATCCTGGCTGAAGATTAAGTATTCTCATAATTAAACATCCTCATGGAATGTTACCGTTTCTTTGCTCAACACCACAATAACACCCAACGTTGGATTTTTCAAGACGCCAGACAACACGAACCCATCTTCTTAAGATTAAAAATAGAACTCTTAATCTGATTTAATTTCCTCAACCTGCTAGACACCAGACAGCATGAATGCAAGGAGATGCAGAGACATGGGGTGTTAGAAATGATAGAACTCACCAGGACACTCAGTGCCTTTCCACCAGGCTTTCAGCTGGTTGGTTGGTTTGTTTTTTACAGTGCTACTTTTGAGCATAGCCTTCAAAAGAAATGGTTTGTAATAGCCATGTATTTTCACACCACATACATAATTTTGTGTTGGGAAGGACTTTCCTTCTGTGGCTAAAGGTGCAAAGCTTCGTTCCCTTGCCTCTATTGCAGCAGGTGCCAGGGACATGGCTTTTTAAAGCATTTTAAATAGAAGTTGGTGGACTGGGGGACCTTGGAGCACACTTTCAAATCTTCCTTGCTGCCTTACAAAAGCTAAACAGCTAGGTGCAATGACTCACTCACACTGACATTTTTGGGAGAGAATGATGCCTTTTATAATAACATTGATATTCCTCCATTGATGTCTCAACACCAGCTAATTTAGAAAAGAAACATGTAGTGCAAGGTTGAAAGGTCACAGGCCAGCCAAAGAACTCATGAGATCGTGGGACCATGAAAGAGGTTTTGGCTTTAAAATAAAATACCCTTTTTTCTTTTTTGTTTCTTTTTTTTTTTAAGGAAGAGAAAAGTTTTCTGAAAGGCCATGAATTTAATCTGAACTCTTCTTTCACATACTGTACAAATAAAAACCACACTGCAGAACTACTTGTGGGGGTTCAGTAGAGTTTATCTCCAGAGGTCACTTTAATCTATATTGAGTAGAGAAATAGAGGGAGAAGGAAGGACCCACACTCACATTTAGAAAGATGCCAGACTTCTCTTTAAGCTCTGACGTTACCACTGTCAAGCCAATACCCTTCTGAGATTATTCTCCCCACAGTCTAGTGGGGACTCTGCAGCCTAGTGAGTGTGAAATTAAATTATGAAATATTTGATTATTTGTGGCTGTTGTGTTCTGCTCTATCCACACTGTTCTCCTTTTTTTTTCAATCTCCCCTATTTTTTCCTCTGTCAGAGTTAAAGGAAAAGAGAAACCAGAAAAAGCTTACAATATAATAAACTTGTATCCATAGTGCTCTGATGTGACTGATGTTTGCACCTTTGACAGACTTCAATGCAGATTCAGGTTTGAGACTAAAATCAGGGCCAGATTTTCTGGCTTTGAGTCCTTTCAATGACTGCTAGCTCACAAAGTATTAATTTCTTTTCTTCCCCAAAAGAGCACTCTATTAGTTTCTTCCCAATATTAGGTGAATATAAAACTAATTAAAGCCTGATTGAGACTCTTTCCGTTTCCAAGTGAAACAATAGCATCCTTTCCTTTATAAAGAAATTTAGAAATGTTAATGTGGGATATCAAAAAGAGTTTGCAAAAACAGAGGAGGCCTAATGTGCTGGGTTCCCTCTTCCTTCCAGTGCAGCAGCTAACAAATATTATTTGTTGATGCAATATATATAGTCCATATATCTTTAGTATGAGAATTTATTATTAAACCAATTAGGCACAGAGTGCTTTCACAACTATAGCTGCTCAAAATGAAAAAGATAAAGTGATTTCCTAATGAAACATGCAGCTCATAGGAGAAGAAATTATTCTTTCCTGTTTTCAGATATTAAGAAAATAAAGACTAGCTCCTTCAATGAGGCACTATATATTATCCTTGCTGTCCTCCCGAACTTGCATAATAAAATGCTTAATTTCTGTTCTTTCTTGTTTTTATAACATTAACAAGGTCCATAAAGTCTGAGGTTACCAAGCGCAAGTCACCTGTAAAGCTTACTGAGCAGTGAGAAGAATTTACCACACTCTCAGAAACAGCATGCATTTGCTGGATTTTGTCTGTAAATCCTTATAAATTATACCAGTATGCTATCTAACCTTCTTACATAGGCTTGGACAATTTCCTCCCTCCTCCCATTGCTCGTTTTCCACTACTCACAAATGTCTGTTTCACACAAACAAGAAAAATGAGCTGGCAAACACCCTGCCCATAACTCAATTTTAAGGCAGAGAAATACAATTTTCCCCAAATCTTTCCTTCCTAATGTTTTGTGAAATGAACTGTTCAAAGCTATCTATTGAAAAGGAGATGAAAATCCTTCCCTTCAAAAAAGAAGCATAATGAATGTACTCTTCACTCTTGAAGAGATGCAGCACAGCCTGCCAGAGAAAGTCCTCTTTTTCTCCATTTATGGGGTTTGATTAAGCCTTCTGCTCATATGGATTTGAAAGTTTTGATGCCATCCTTTCAACCACCGTTTTTGTGTATGAAAAACAAAATCTGAGATAGCCAAATGCAGAGGTAAAACTGCAAAATTATCCTTGTCAGCAGGGATGACTGGAACCTCTTTGCTTTGACTCCCCTTAACGTGGTGGGAACGTCACACATTTTTCTGTAGCACGTACATACAATGATGCCAACAAAGGACACAAGTTACAGCTGTCCAGCAAAGTTCATAAG
Source organism: Cichladusa arquata (assembly GCA_026413545.1). Taxonomy (NCBI): domain Eukaryota; kingdom Metazoa; phylum Chordata; class Aves; order Passeriformes; family Muscicapidae; genus Cichladusa; species Cichladusa arquata. The sequence continues at coordinate 2,041,787 of JAOTQP010000469.1, read as the reverse complement.
AACTCTTCACTCACCCATCACGATGAAATCTCTGTCTGTGCAAACTCTCCAGTAACACTGTAGGTAATCTTTCTCTTCCCTCACGCTCCATGAATTTCTTTGCTCTCCCTTACCTGCTGGTTTTGCACTGTACTCAACTAGAGGAGTTATTTTGGATGCTTTTCTTCCTGTTTGGGTGGATTGCTTTGCCCTTCTAATGCTCCTCCCTGCCCTGCCAGTGCTGGGAGCACGAGGCTCAGAAGGGGCACTGAACTCACATCTTCCTAAGAGAAATCACAAAACCTGAGGTGGATGAGCTTTCATTTCCCTTGTTTTGAATTCCCTCAGCAGTGACCCACAGCTGTGAAGAGGTTTTGTCTGCATTCAGGAACCAAGAAAGTCAGGAACTCACCTCAGAACTTGCTATGCAGAACTGCTTGTAGCCATAGCTCTGCCTCAATGATTCATCAATTTATTTGATTGACAGGATTGATAGACGGTCTTAAGAGCTCTCCTGAGGATCAAAATCAAAAGAAAATCCATATGTGAGGGTGCCCTATATCTTCCTAAAGCTTCTCTTATTTGGGAACTAAGCTCCTCTGCTTTTAATTTCATATAATGAGAAAGTATGGACTTACCTTAGTAAGAACATGGCAAATATTAATTAAGTACTAGCAAGTAAAAAGAATGTCAGTAGCTACCAGGGAGGATAAGTCTGAGAGATTGGGGTTTGGACTATATGAGGCTGAAAAAATAATAATAATAACCAGAAAGGGTAGGAATTAAAAGAAGTGCTTGTTAATTAGAGAATATTGAAAGCAGTGGGATAATAAAAAATGTCCACTTTTCACCTATGACTGTGGAGACAACTCCTTCCTAGAATTAAATCTCTGGTCTTTCTGTACTTGATGCTGTTAGAGTGGGGTACCAACATCACCACTGTTAGATCACTTACTGAATGATATGGAAGCATCAGATGGTGCCTTAATGCACCTTCTCCCCTAAACCTTGTGGTGGTTTTGGGCTGACCTCATGAAGCTGAAATACCCATTTCTAAGAAACTCTCTGAGGGAAAGAAGTCAAAATTCTATAATTCTATTGTTGTTGCTGCTCCATTGTCAGAATTTCAGGGGGACACCTGACTGACTCGCTGTATCTGAGGCTGCCTTCCCAGATGAGCTAAATCAGTTAACATCAGCTGGGGATCTGCATCACATTCCTGCTTTCAGAATAAAACCTCCTTTATTGGGAGGACAGAGACAAGTAAACTATAAATAAAACTGCATAAGGGCTTTACAAATCAGTGCTTTAAAAACTTAACTTTTCATCAATCTAGCTGCTGCTCTGCTCACTGTGATGCCACTTCATCTCAGCAGAGACACAGGCAGCCTGTATTCTTTTAACCTCAGCAGGCTGTCACTGGTCTTTGATATAGCAGCTGTCTCATAGCTACCACTTGATTTCAATTAAACCAGGCTATATTTAGGGTGAAAATAGGGCTATTTTAAACTGCCATACCTGCCAACTTTTATTCGCTCACAGCAGTAGTTATCTTATTTGATGTACCTGGTTTTAAGCTGTGCCATCCATAAAATTAAAAAGATACCCAAAACTGTGATGTATTTTACATTCACAACACCAAAAATCTGTCATTAAAAGCAGCAGTTCTCCAGAGAAGAACACAATTTAAGGTGATAAGTAACAAAATGCTCTCTACACACAGCCAGGGCTGCTAGCACAGCCTTGCCGTGGTGAGGTGATACAAATGATTCTCTGGTGCCAAGGAGATCTAAACTGAAAAATGTATTTATTTTCACTGATCACAGGGGTCTGTTGCTAACACAGAGACTTGGTGTGTGGAACATCAGTGGAACACTTTTGTGATTTGATCCAACATAAAATGCTTGTTTTAGGGATAGATTATATGATTTGGGATTTAAGAGTTTTGTCTCCTCACAATTTCACTTCAGACAGTCATTCCTTTCCTCCTCCTCTATCAATATTCCACAAGCTTTGTGCTTTCAGCAGAAAATGGGTGAAAGCCCCATTAATAGAGACCTCAACCCTTGTTCCCCTTCCTCATGAACACCATATTACAGTATTCCAAAATATTGGCAGGCTCAGGTCAGTGTGATGCACTGTCATAAAACCTGTTCCATGCACAGACACCCTGGGACACTGCCCTGGCATTGGGAGTGCCTCTCTGGCAAAATGTGTGAAGAGCCCATGTGTTTAGATAATGCAATTACCTGCATGAAAAGATGGGGCACAGTTTTACATGAACAAGAGAGAAAATCTTCTTTGAGTCATCTAAAATTTAATAGGCTACGAACATGGCTAAAGCAAAAGATAACCCTCTCATGCAAAAGCCTTCTCATAAACAGTCTGTAATTACACTTGCTGCTGCTGTTTGGTTGATGGCACAGGCTTTATTAAGTGCTAGAGCTGTTTTTCTGCAAGGAGGCTTACTGGAGAGTGGATTAAAACAAGCATGATCACATCCTGACATGCATAAAATGCTGATTGTCTCACTTGCCCTATATGCCAAGTGCTTACTCTTGCAAGGTATTTGGAGCTGTCAACGCCAGCTGAACTCAGTGAGGCAGAGAGGTGCTCAGCACATCTTAAAAAACCCTTGGCATGGAGAGCAGGCCTCAGACACACTCGATGTCTGCCAGTAAAGCACACCACGGGAATGATGGCAATTACAGAGCAGCTATTTGTGTGAGCATTACTGGAACTCCTCACCCTCCTTCAGAGAAAGGACAAGACCAAAGGGGGATGCAGAAGTGCTGCAGCTCTGGCTCACGGGCTGGAAACCTGCCTGACCCTGACAGACTAAATAAAGTGAACCTGAAAAATTGCATGCAAAACACGACATGGAAACCAGGCTGTTTAAAGGGCCAAATGGAGACACCCTGGGAATGCAGGAGTGGTTATCCTTGGAAACTCTGCTGTATTGTGCTGTAGCTCCAGCTGTGTCTGTTTGGGTGTATTCACCACCTCCTTCAGCTGGGGCATAAAGGGACAGGGCACACCAAGGCACATTCACTGGGCCATTATTCAACATTCTGCTTTAACACTGTTACTCCAAGCAAGGCCCTGAACACTGCCTTGCTCACTGCACTTTCACCAAACCCAGCTATGGAGGCAGAACACTTAATTTTTATTGTTTTTTTTTTTTTTAAAGTGGCAGGATGGTATCAGAGCACTTCAAAGCATCACAGAATTTATGTCCACAACAAAGATACCAACAACCCAAAAGCTGTGCTTCCCTCTCCTTATTCTTGTACATACTGGATCATTTTGGCTGAAACTTAAAAAAAACCAAAAAACACAACAACCAAATCAAAACAAAAAACCACTACAAGTATTTCCTTACCTTGGAAAGAAAATAACCTTGACTGGAAAATTAACCTAATGGTTCCACTTTGGCAAAATGATAAGCAATTGGTAAGAAAAGAATCCTACAGTGAGAAGTGTGGAGAAACCATCATATATCCCCAAGGCTGTTAAAGAGTGAGTTCAGTGCTAAGTGTGTGTGTGGAGAGGGAATTCCTCAGAGCAAAGAAGGATCTTCATTACCTGAGAGACACAGGCGTAACAAAAACCTCTGAATGGCAGTGACTCAGATGAGATGAGATTCTTCTTTTTTTTTAACCACCAGGGAAGTAGATATGAGAGCAGCCCATTCAGGGATGTGTTAAAATTTCCATTTCTTGAAGTCTTAGAATCCCCAGCAGACACACAACTAAAAATACATTGGTTCCAACAGATGCTGGGAGATCAGTGCCAGAATCTTCCAGTGCAGTGGCCAGAGCTGTGCAGGATGGTGGCAGAAGAATTCCTCCTGCCCCCAAACATTCCTCTTCATACAGTGAACACACTGAATTACCATCACTGTCTTGTCAAGTGCATGAGAGTATTTGTTCTGAAACCCATGGCTATTGCTTTCTGGGTAGTCAGAGGTCTTTTAACCATTTTTCCCATTTAGTGTGCACAGCAAACCTCTCCTTTTCCTGGGGCTGATGCCATGGCATCCACACAAGACAAGAGTGCAGCAGAGATTGCCCATGAGCCTTCAGAACAGTTCTAGTGAGTATGAGCTTAGGATGTGCTTAAACTGTGTACTCAAAGCCCACTGGCTTCCCAAAATTTTGTTCATGTCTCTGCACTCAGACAGACACAGCAGTTATTCTGCAAAACCTCCTGGCACCCCACAGCTCCTTCTTCAGTACTAACCAGAGCAGAAGACCAGAAACTTGCAATCTGTTTTTCCTTTTGATTAGCATAATTTCTGCCTCTTTTGGCTTCCTTTTGCTGGAGCTTAGCACCACCTCTTACATTTCACCTTTTTTTGGCAATGTTTACAGATTCTTCACCTTTTGTTCTAATTCAGAATCATTCCTGATGTCTTAGAGCTTGTGTGGTTTTTAACTGCACGCCTAAAATACATCTTTAATTCCTTGTTAGATTTTTTTGAGCTCCAAGGCCTTCATGCTTCTCTAACCACTTCTTATCAATTTATTTCACCTCTGATTCCCGTGTGCCAGCTGCCAATTTTTTCCTGTTGTTCCTTATTGTGAAGCTGACAGCAAAACTGACACAGCGAGGCACAGAAATGCTACAGGAGCAGCTCAGAATTGACAAGTGACAGTGGGACAAGCGGCAGTGACCAGGTTTTCTCCCTGAGATCTGATTTCACTTTCAGTGCTCCCTGAGATGAAATAGGAATAAATAGGTATTTTGGTTTTACTCCTTTCTGTGTAGAAATATGATGAGTTTAGACCCATTAGAGGAACCTCAGTTTGGCTGGGGTTATTTAATAGACATTAGGCTTGTAGTTATTTCCTAAAGCTACAGATTTATGAATGGGGAGGGAAGGGGAGGACTTCAAGGAAGGCCAGTGGGTCTGAGAAAACATGCCTGAATGCGATGGTAGGGAGGAAGCAGGCAGAGACAGCAGCAGATCAGTTTTGCTGGCCCTTGGAAGGCTCATTAGTGTGCCAGGAAAGGTTTGAGCTGTGGCCCCAAGTCCCCAGTGCCAGCCCCACTGGGTGTTGGGGCCAGGGCTGTGGCAGCTCCCCCTGTGCACAGGAATCTCAGCATGGATCTGCTCAGGGTGCAGGCTCTCTGTGCTCCACCTGCCTGGGGACACGGGACAAATGCAGAGAGGACCTATTTTAGTCACTGCATATAAATAGTAGCCACCCACTGGAAGCACAGGCTTTGTTCTCCTCTACTCCAGTCCAACACATAAGGCTTCCACAGCAGCCTGACCTTAAATCTCAATTCACTCCCAAATCCCAGGGGAGAGGGAGCTCTGTGAGAACTCCTGGAGATGGGTCATTAAATTAACATTTTTGTCTCATTAGCTTTTGAAAGCAGCAGTCACAGCACGAGGGACTTGGCCTGGTGATACACCTACACATGCTCAGCATGCTTCTACTAAACCCATTAGACCACATCTGCCTGGAGTACATTCTTCTGGCCAGAACCCATAATATTAATCTCTGCTGTGTCCTACATCCAAAATCTAATTTTACACTTACTGTATTGGGAGATGCTGCATGAATAAAGGGATATGTCGTCCTCCCTCCTTTTGCAGATGGAGCCACTCTGGGTCTTATTCCTGTGCTGCAGGCATCACAGTCACTTTGGGGATGACATGGGGACCCAGAGGACACCAGAAGCCCAAGAGCACTGGTGGGAGCAGGGATGGATGGGGCTCTGAGTAAGCTGGTACAGTGGAAGGGTCCCTGCCCATAGCAGAGGGCTTAGAGGGAGATGATCTTTAAGGTCCCTTCCAAACTCACACTGGGATTCTGAGAAACTGTGTAGAAAATTGTGCAGAATACACTGCTGTGGATAAAGCTGTGAAAAAAAGACAAAGCTACCTTGGTTACAAAATTTGATTAACACATCTAATAGGACAGACAGTACCTAGCAGCTGTCAGTAATTATTTAGCCTCTGGCTGGCTTGCTTATTCTGAAAAGATTAAAGAAGCTGCAAATGTACTTCACAGCAGAGACAAGGAACTAAACAAGATTATTAGCCTTTATGAGAATGAACACCAATAAAATGGCACAGCAGAGTTTAATGTTATTTCTTGAACAAGAAGTCACTATTCTTTATAAACTTAATATTTCACAAATGCCAAGATCATGTATCTTGGGAAGAACAGTGGAAAGTACTCGGGATCACAGACTATTCCCTAGCCACAGGTACTGTGTGGGATGCACTCTGTAAGAATGGGCCAGGAGTGCTCACACTTTGCCCCAAGATGGAGAAATGCTTCACAGGAGATGCCTGTGCTCCACAGTTTCTGAGAAAATGAGTTATTCTCAGGAGCCAATATCCACTGGGCTGTCTAGAGCATGTCTGTCATTAATCTGATGGTGACATTTGGGGCTGCCTCATTTTCCTGCTGCTCTGATTGTTAGGACTGCCCTTAGCACAAGTTTACTTCTAAAGCTTGCTGCATGCTGAATCCCAAACTCTCAGGAGTATTTATGCCAAAATTCTGGGCCAGGCAGTGAGGAATATTGTATTTCCCCTACAGCCAGGAGAAGTCAGAACAGAGAAATGGAAATGGATGGAAACCAATCAGCAGGGAATCTAAATGGTATAATGGATATCTGGCTCTGCCAGGCAGTGCCATACTAAAGGCTAAACCTGGTTTTAAGTGAGACACCACACATTTAAAGCACCTCCCTCTACTTAAAGCTCATTATAGCAACCTACAAAGTCAGTGGATTGCCTTTTGATTACATCTAGGAGACTGCAAACATCCCAGAGATGGGGTCTTTCCTCTTCTGGGTGTTTGCACAGCGTGCAGGACCAGAAGTATCTTTGTCAGGCACTCAGGGCAGTAATGAAATACAAACAACAGTTACCAGGAGGCAGCTGCTCAGTGCCACTGTTACCTTAGGCAAGGATAATGTTTTGTATTCACTTAAAAGTGACATTGAAAACAGCTGAATTAACCCAGTATTAGAGGTGTGTATTCCACACTGCGCTGATCTTTCGAGGAATTTGTGAGCCAAACACATTTCTTTGTCACCTACTCATGAAATTTTGACATCAGAGTACAAGAGAATTAAATATTAACTGATCCCTCAGAGGTTTAGAGATTTTTTTTTTCTTTCTAAATAGGCTAAAAACCCCACAGTTAAAAATTATAGCTGAAATTTTAAAACTCAGCAAGTAACTTCAAGTTACAGTAAATAACTGGAAGATAAGGGCTGATAATAGAATTGTCTTCCCTGGCTTCTGGTCATCCTCTCTTTCATTGTTTCCCTCTTAGTGACACAATGAATGGTGAGTGGCTAGGGGCAGTCAGGTGGGTATAACATGTAGCACCTTAGGAAGTGTAATTTAGCATTAAGTAGCATCCACTTTAGATAAAGTTAATGGCCAACACAGTTGCCATTAACCAAATGAAACTTGAAATCAGAGTCTAATTATCACAGGAAGAGTTTAAAGAGTGTATGAGAGTTTTTATTGTTTGTTTTTTCCCTCTAATTCAGATTAAAACCTAAATCAATAACCAGGTATAGCACAGGATTGTGTTTTAGTTTTGCTTTTAGGTGTTTTTTTTTAATGTTTACATGAAGCAAAGTTAAATGCACTGATTTTCCTTTAAGTTTAAATCTGACAAGGAAATACACACTAGCTGTGTTTAGCAAAACAATGCCATATTTGTGGAATACTAGTTGAGGAGCCTCAACCCAAAACAATTCTCTCTCATCTGTTTAAATAGATGGCTGGTGCATATCGAACTCTGTCATCAGCTATTATTCAAATTGAAATAGGTCAGGTCCCTGAACACCTGGAAATTAGCCTGGAAATTCCCTCAATTAATGAAACCCTGCCTGCCTGGATTTATCCTGCCTTAGCCATAACACTTGGACAATCAGAGCTGCAGCATGTAAAATTAATCTCATTCTGTTACTTTCTGTGGAAGGGCATTTTGATTGCGCTCTGACCCCTGAGAAAAAGGTTAATACTTGCTCATTCTCCTGCACAGTTTGCTCAGCAGACATCCAGCTCCTGCAGCCCACCTCACTGGAGCTGGCAGGAACAGAATCCACAGCTGCCCCCAGTGCATGCCTGGTTTGATGAGACACCAGGGTAAAGCAGCACTTTATTTTCTTATACTCTCTCTATTGACACAGAAAATTTCATATTTAATTTACCTTTAAAAAATTATTATTTTTTTTCAAAAATTCCTTCAGTTACTTAAAACTATCAGTTGTTCTCTCTCCTTCTCCCTTTTCTGCACACAGGATTTGTCCTGGAGCACCTCACTGTGCTGCAGGGTGCCATTGTCCCTGGCATTTATAGGCAATTCCACCCAACCAGATATTCACCTCTCCTGGAGTTTGCTCCAGCCTTTCCACAAGCCTGAGCTTTGCTGGGTGTGAGGAGTTGGGCCACTCACTCTCAATGGTGCTGTTTGTAACCAGCTCTGACCCTGTCACAGAAACATGCTCTAGAAACTGAGAATGAATTAAGTGATTGCTCTTCATTAAAAAAAATTCCTGCCAGCTTCAGCAATAATATAATTGTCACAGTGATTAAAAACAAACAAAACAGGCACGATGCAAGTAGCTGAAGTTCAGGGGGGGATTAAGTTAAGCTTGTGCATAACACCATCATCCCTGGCTCTGTTTTTGGTTGTGTGGTCTTCAACCACATGGAAGAAAATGCTCATTTGCCCTTACTGCCAATGTTCTCATCCCATAGCTAGGTAAAATAAAGTCATATGTTTAAAAAAAAAAATGTACAGGAAGGACAGGGAAGGATTTTGTTGAAATATTGGGGTAGGATCAGAGTCCACCTTGGCCTCAGCCTGTAGAGGGGAGTGCAGTGCTCAGCTCTGCCTGCAGCCTCCTCTCCTGTGCTGAGCCTTGGCCCCAGACTGGCTCTGCCATGCCCTTCACAGGGGAGTCCTTTGGCCAAGGCTTTCTGTCTGCTGCTCCCTCACCAGCCAAGTCTCCCACCATGCCCTCTTCCTCTGACCTTACCCCTTCTGTTCCCAAAGTCTCACACTGCAGATACTGCCTCTGTCCTTGTGCTGGCAGACTCCTTCTTCCAGTCCTGAAATGGAATTTTTACCCTCAGGCCCTAAATCAATCATGTTCTGCCAAAATCTGGTGTTGAAGATAACAGCTGCAGAAAATTATCAAAGTGCTCAGTCTTCAAGGAAGACTCAGTTCTCCTCACAAGAAAGAAACTTGTCCTTTCCTTTATTTTCTAAATTTTTGAAATCCCTTATTTTATCTAAGTGAACTTAGATTAAAAATGAGTTTATATATAGATATGGATATGAATATATACATATATATATATAAATATAATGGTCCTAAGGGACCCATCACACATGAGCTGAGAACAAACCTTAAATGATTTAAGATGTTTCTACTGGTCAAGACCCAGCTGAAACAAAGTGTACTCGCCTGGTATGAAACAAGTTAGTTTTAAGTCACCATCACTGACCAGAGATGCCCTAAAATCTCTTTAATGGGGTAGTCAAATTAGTGATGAAGCTAAAAGAGCATGTCTAATTTGCATGCATAATTACATCAACCATATATGCAAACTGTGGCCTGAAGCTCTGCCCTCAAAGAGGCAGAAGCAAGAAGAGGATGATGTAGGTCTGGGGAGTAACAGGCAGTTCCAAACCCAGGCCAGCACAGAGCTCAGCCTCATGGCCAGAGCCCTTATTCTGCACACAAAGCCTGGTTATGGCACATAAAACTGTGATCTTGCAGGGCTCACAGCCACGGTCCCTGCTCTGGTGGGGATGGGCTGGATTGCTCCATGTGCACAGAGTGCTCACTCTGCCCCTCTGCACAAGTGCTGCTCTCTGCCACATAACCCACTGCTGCAAGGGGAGTGATCCCAGGCACTGCTATTTCTAGACAGGCTGTGCCAGAATAGCGAAAATCCAAGAGTTTAAGAAATGTAGAGCATTTTGCTTAGGAGCTGTCACTCACTTGAGGCTCACCCTGCCCTGTTCAGCTGCTGTTCCCATCTGTACCCTCTGTTTGGTTTTCTATTCCTATTCTGAAACTGAATTGGTAAGCAGAAAATTTTAGTTACTGAATAAACTACTGCCAAAAATCCCTGAAGAGCACACTGAAAAGGAATGAGGTTGCTGTGATAGGCAAAGAACAACTTCCAGCCCAGAGAAACTCAGGCACAGACAGACCCTGAGCATCACAGCCTGTTGGGCCACAGGAGGGGGGTGCTGGTCCTGCCCAGAAATCAAACTGTGCCATTTTTAGGAACACCTCTGAGTGACTGATGGGATCAGCTGTCCCAGAGTCTCTGTACACAGCTCCTACTCCTACTGTACCTGGCACTGAGAGACTGGCAGCAGGTGCCAATTGAGGGGGCTGACACTGTCACCATGGCAGGAGCTCTAAAGAGCACACTCTGTGCAGAAACTGTCCTGCAAGGACAGGATTTCTTGTGGCTGAGACTCTGACTTCAGACTGTTTTTACTTACTTCACTGTGATGCCTGAAATTGGCTTATTAGGAGCATTCAGCTTATCAGTTAAATGGATTTTTGAGTAGCTCTTCATCATCTCCCTTCAATATTGTCAGGTTTTGAGGGAAGATGTTTATAAGCCATTATACAGAGATGTCTTTTATGTGTGATAAAGAGCTCTTTCTCCAAGATCTCTACACTCACACTCCAACATATAATCAGCTTTTACAGCTATATTAAAGTCTTCAGAATAGGTGGTTGGTTGGAATCCCTGGTATATCCCTTAATTACACCATTGCTTAATACAGGAGTATAGGAATACATTTAATATAATACATACAACATTTTTTTCATGGAAACTGCAATTGCTTTCAATAGAACAACAGTTTCTAGCCTGAAAAGCTGACCTGACTGTTCTTCTCCTGGCAAATGCTGAAACCAGCACATGCTGAAACCAGCACTTACATGCTGCAATACAGAAGAGAATGTCTCCTCTGACAGGACAAATTATCAAAACTAATGCTTACACTGTAAATAGCTTTAAATGCCATAGGACCTGTGTGTAAATTAGGGTACCATTAGCCTGTGCTCATTTACACCAGGCCTCTAAGTAGCCTACAAGCCTGTATAACTCCAGGATTAATTGCTGTGCTTTGTTAGTGAATGGTCTTTTGTTAGCTCTCTCAGCAGGCGTTCTGCCTCTCTGGGTGGATCAGCTCACACCAACCTGATACACCAAGAGTTATGGCATGTCCTGTGAGGGAAAACAGAAGTTTTAATTGTCTCTTCTCGTTATATCTCAAAATACACTTCGTTTGTGCTTGTGGAGAACAGAGGAAGAGTCACAGTGGTTTATTAACAGCGAGCCTTTTCCTAATCTTTGCAATCAGATCTTTGGGACTTTGCTACCATCACACACAGCAATCACTTCACATGAGTGAGAAATCAGCACAGCCTCAGCTCCTGATAAAGTTCAGTACAGGAACCAGCTAAGCCTGGACATGCCACATCCATCTTTCTCCTTGGTGCTCTATTTTGACAACTGCTGTGTTTGTGTCCTTTCAGATAATATTTGTCTAACACTAACATAATCAATCTAATTTGAGAGTCAAACTTAACATGTCTCAATCTCTACCTAGGCTCCATATGTTGTGTGCATTCTGGTCTGTATTAACACAGCTGAGTGCTGTGAGGCATATTAATGAATCTCATCTGTAATTTGGTACCTTTTTTAAAAGAACTTTGTTGTAGAAGTTCTGCAGTCAATGCACTCCACGCGTGAATTCAGCAGAACAACTCAATTCCTACTCTAATAAGACTCCAGTCTCTGGTTGGGATGGTTGGTTGCCAGAAGAAATGGCTTTCTTAAGAATGGGAGCACACAATTGCCTTTCTTAGCTGCTCTATTATTCATTGTCAATCTAATGACCTTGCCATTTGTTTTCTCAGCATTGATTCAGAGTTTTCTTCTGCGTTGAAAAGGTCACACTGCCTTCTCCTCTTCCCCTGCCCCCCCAGATAATTTTCTTTATATTTTGTAACTCCTCATTTTCAGAGCAACTTCACTCACATTTCCACCTTTTCCACATTTCTCCCCCAGATCTGTATATTGGCCAGCTCCTCAACCAGCATACGCAGCTCCAATTCCAGTGACTCTGGCAAACCCTCTCCAAATCATCTCAAAATTTGCCATGTGTTCCCCAGAATGATCAGCTAACTTCTGGAAGTCATGTCCATTCAAGGCCCTGCATGTTGGAACACAAACAAATAAATTACCCAAAGCTGCTGTGTGTACATTAATGGCACTCTGGAAGGTCTGCAGGGTAACCAGCAAGGTTTGAAATGCATCTTCCAACAATCCAAATCATATATTTTTAACTTGCAGAAGCTCTTATTTACTCCATGTATTTTCCTTTTCTCCATACCTATATTACTTAGCCTAATAAAAAAGGTTCAGGTTTCCCTGACAAGCTTTCTCATAATTAGTAACTGAGAGCAAGCTAGCTGCTGTTATCCTTGGCCATTCTGGTGACACTTGGGACATAAAGTTATAAATTAGGTCACTTGTCCTCAGCAGACTCTCCATTTCCTTTCTGTATTTTTACTGCACTTTTAAAAACCCACTCAGTACAGAAAAAGAAGAAAAAGAATATCATACAGAGAACTTTTAAAATTCAGGTTAAAAAGAGAGGGAGGGGGTAAAGGAGTATTTGAGAATTTTATGCATCTGTGATTTCTGGGCACCAATCTGTGAGAGGATTCCCTCATTTGTGTTTATTTTTCCAGGACATCAATTTAATTTCTCTGTTTGAGTCCACTGCATTTTCACCTATTGTTCTTGCTCTTCCTTTGGGGTTAACTGAAGTGGTGGTTTTTTCCAGCTTAGAAACATTTAATATTTTTCAAGTATCTATCTCTCAATGAAAGCAGAAATTAAAGCACTGAGTTTGCTAGAGAACACAATTTCTTTTCTTTTATAGCTTTCCTGGCTGCTCAAGGGTAATACAATCAGGATAAAAGTGCTTGTAGTCTTGATAACCATGGATAATTTTTCTGTTAATTTTCTGACAGTCTTCTGTTACTGCATTTATCTGAAAAAAACCCACCATGAAGTTTTCCATTCAGTCCTGGCACAAACAGCACAATTCCCTTGGACACTAGTGCATATTGCACCTATTAATATCATGATATGACCTGAAACTACATTTTCTCCTTCAATACCCTTAAACAGCTCTGAGGACGTGGCAAGGCACTGGATCTTGTTATTGACTCATTCATACTGAGCCTTCATTTCTGTCATGCTTCAGCCACATTGGGACAATAAAGGATTGTTTTCTCTACCTAACTCCAAGCATTAGCTCTTTTTATAGCTTTTAATTTTAACTTAAGTAGGATGCCTCTTGCTGAATACATCTTCTTGGACTTGCTGTCCATGTGGAGGAAATGAAGCCAAGTTTGTTGAAGCAGATGAACTAAATATTACAAATATGCACTCATCTCTACCCCCTCACACACAGAGCAGGCAGCAGCACTTGCTACTGAGACACATAATGGAAAAAGGATATTTCATGAGTAAAGTTTTTCCTGAGCCACATGAACTTGTTCTGCCTGCTCTAAGTGTGCTGAACTCACAGACTTCCCTTACATCAGTGTCTGTAATGCCTTTAAGGGAATCACATCTCAAAAATACAAAGTTTGCCTCAGTAATAGTGACAGAAACCTTTATTTAACCCCCATCTAAAGGACTAGAGAATATTCCTGAGACCAAGAAATTACACATAGATGAACAGGGTCAAAGTTCTGTAAGACAGTGCAGATTGCAGAACTTTATTTTTACTGACACATTCTGTTCTGATACCAGTCTTGATCCTGATACTTACAATGTATCACTGCAAAAATCATCCAGAAGTATAAAGAAATGAAATAAAATTTTAAAAAACATTCTCTCTTCATAAAGAGTTTGACTCCAGTGCTTCAGTGTATCTCTCAAGCTCTGAGCACACAAGAGACTTTGGCTTACTATCATTAAGAATGAATTAGAATAAACTGTGAATCCCAAAGCTCTAGTTAATAGAAGCATAAAGAGAAAATTGGCAGGTAGCAGTGAGGCAGTGGGCTGAACTGCTGCCATCAACAAGGCCTATAAATAGATTTTTTCAAAGACATACACATTTTATTGCATACAAACATAAAGCATTTTTCCACTTTGGGCTAGTAAGAGATCCTCATTGTTAAGAAACATGGAGAGCAGCCACTTCACAAGTTTGTCTCAAGAGCAGATTCAAGCACTGCATTTTTATTCAACTTCCCATGTGCTTCTCACGCCAGTTGTCTCTGCTGCAGAACAACACAGAACTGATGTGTGACTCTAACTTCCCCTTGGACACTCTCAAACTGCATTTATAAGCACTTCTAAAAGTAAATGTGGCAGGTCTCATGTAAGTAGAATCTGTGTGTGAGCAGGGGCAGGTCATGCAATGCTCACTCCCCACCTTGGCTTTGGCAACAGCAGCAGCCAGCACTGCAGGAGAGGCCTGAAAGAGCCATTACAGAGTGCTCTGAACACCCTCCAGAAGAGCAGGACACCTGCAGAACACCTGACTGGGCTTTTCAAAACCACTTGGCATTTGTCAGACTCCTTTCCAGTGTGGTCAACAGCAGTTCTACCACTGCCCCCAGTAACAGCATCATTAGACCAGTGCTAAAGTGCTTTCAGATGCCTGAGATGTCCACACACAAATGGTGATGCAGATGCAAAATGAAAACTGCTCGTGCAGACACCAACAATGACAACCTCAGATCACAGAACCTCAGATTTGGGCACCTTGCTCACTGAAGCACCACAGAGATGGATTCAAAATGGTGCTAGTGATGCCTGGAAAGGCTGGCCTGGAACAGAGACTAGACAGAGCAAAAGGAATAAAATCAGTGTTTATTGGAAGCATG
>JAOTQP010000469.1:2012054-2023151 GCA_026413545.1 Cichladusa arquata | reverse complement strand
GTCTTGTTAAAATGCAGGTAGAATTACTGTGATAAAGTGTTGTGATACAAGATTTATAAAATCTTACTACTGTGTTTGAAGGCTCCAGTAATGAACAAGAAAAAGAGCACTAAGGTGAAGGCAATATGTGATCTAGAAAAAGAACAGAAATATGCATACTCATCAAAGTGCTAGGAAAGGAGACAAAAGGACCCAAACATTTTCAGGGTCATAGGTTGTCCTAACTTTCCAAACAGAAGAATCATGAATGGGCAAGGAAAGAAAGCTGGATCTTTCCACTTGGTTTATAGAAAAGAGCAAATAATTTTGTGGTCTGTGTAGCACAGACCCAGCTTCAAACACGAGTAGGAAAGACATTCCAGGAGGAGTTCTCCAGGACACATTAAGCCTTGACTAGGTTCAAATAGCTAATTAGCCTCCTCAGGAACAAGTAAAAGGCTGCAGAAGTTAAAGAATATCTCTCTCTCTTCTGCAGTATTAACTTTGATAACAAGTTTTGTAGTTTCTTTTCTTTGTAACTTAGTGACATTTTCCCAGAGTATGTTCTGGTGGCAAGCAATAAAGCTGATTCTCTAGTAACCTGGAGACAGCACAGCATCACTCTGCTCCTTCAGGGAAATGCAAATCTGTAATTCAAGGGGGCCCTTCCCAATCCCTGAAGTGTTCCATCCCATTGGATAGGAAGGTGGGGAGGTTTTGAATGTCTGGAGAAGCCTGGGCTGCAGCTGCAAAATTTGTTGTAGGAGTTTAACAGACCTTGCCCATTTGTAGGGAATCAGAACAGTTTGGGTTGGAACAGGAAGAGGAGCTTTGCCAATGGGAAGAGTGAAGAGAGGATCTGAAACTCAGAGCTCAGGCTTCCAGTGGTCTTTGCTGGTTGGATTCTGGTCTCTGTTTTGTAACTGCAGAACTGAATTGCAGCTTCCCACTCTCACTAGCCACTAAACAGAAATGTGTCTTAAAACGTTTTATAGTGATTGTGATGTTAGGCTGAATGGTGCTGACAATTTATTCCTGGGTCACCAATAATGATGATTTCTAATGTGATTTCTGTGCTTCCCCAAGCTGCTTTATGCAGTGTCTCTGTGAGACATCTTTACTCTGTCATTACACAGAGAAATGGAACAGAAGAAAATCTCCAACTGTGTTTGCAAACATCATTGCAACTGGAGGGGGAAAGGGAACAAATGTTGTCTTGGAGATTGGCACCACTCACCAGGCTGACACCTGACAGAGAACAGGTAGGATCACTGCTCTGCCACACACCTTCAGGGACTTTGGGACCTGCCACGCTCCAGCCATGCCAGCTGGTCCTGCAGCCCAGCTCTGAAGGGTGCCCAGCACCAGCCACTCATGCAGAGACACTCAAAACTGCACAGGGAGGTTGGAGAAACTTAGTGCTTATACTAATCATTATTTTAGAACAAAGTCATCAGTGCAAAGTTCCTGGTAGGTGAAGAAATACCACACTACACCCCAAATTTAAATGGAGCATAGTGACACAGAGAGCAGCAGATCCAATGATTTGTGGGGACTCAGGGAGCTGAACATGGGATAAACCCACTGTACTGGAAGTTATAATTGTACAGTTGGATGTATTACTTTCAGAACACTCAGCCCCTACTGAATGTTGCTGAAGTGTCTGCTATTGGGGACCCTCTGGTAGCCAGACTTTGCTGTGGATCCCAAGCAGAACTCCAGCCACCCATGAGGGCTGCAGTCCTACATAGCCTGGAAACCAAAGCGTGGTCACTACGGTAATAAATGGGGTTTAGGGAATGAGGAAAAAAAAATGAGAGAATAAAAGAGGAAACCACTAATAAGCAAAGTAATGAGCTGCAGAATGTCTTTAAAATGAAATAGTGTTTATCTAAATCTCATCCTTGGGAAACTTTTAGTCTCTTCACAAGTCTTGACCAGAATCACCAAGCTTACAGCCTGGGCAATTCAAGCACTTTCTGTCCAATAAGAGGAGACTAACCCACGTGAGCTCTCCTCGTTTTGGGCTGAACCTTTATACCTGGTGAAGATAAAAATCTGAGGAGGGGTTGGTAGTACTGTGTGCAACTGACAGAAACAACACTTTGAATTGTGTAGATTGTAAAAAACATTTCCACTTTAGCTTTTTATGACAAAGCTTGCTAAGCTTTTCTAGGACTGACAGAGAGAAGGAAATGTCTTGCAGCAGTCAAGGCTCACAGGGCAATTGTTGCAGTTTAGAGCTCATCATTTTTCCCTCCTTTCATTATTCCTCAGCCCGCTGTGGCTGACATTATGCATAACCAGCTCACAATCACTTCCTTATTGCATTTGATTTCCCATGTTTCACCCTGAGGATTTTATCTTGCTAATGAAACCCAGGGTATTTGTCCTTAGGTATTCACATGGTCCCCATTGCCAGAGAGCCTGAAGACCTGAACATCTTAATGGAGCCTTACAAATTCCACTGGCTGCTTCCAAACCACCCGAGATGAAAATAGACTTTAAGTCATTCAGGCTGGGTCACTGGTGTTGTGTATCAATTATGCAGATTCCCTCAAACGGATTCTGAAAGCATCTGTCACACATGAAAGAAAAGCTCTGTGAGCCTTTCCAAACAGAAATGTCTTTTGTTCTCTGACGACTTCATACATAAAGGTGTGAAACGAGACGGTTCAAACAGGCTTTCCTATGCCATGGAGCAAGGGGAGCCTATTGCAGGGATGAGGGGAAGATAGCTTTTCATGGATCCTAAGGACTGGAGGGCTGAGGTGGGGGCTGCCTACCCCCAGCCCAGGACTCACCCTGGGGCAGTTCTCACTGAGGGAAGAGCATAAAGGGAATTCTGTTCCCTCTCTGAGCACACAGGAGCTTTCCAAGAGGAAATGTGCACAAGCACAAGGCTATGAAGGTTTCAAAGACTGTATAATGAGAGTGATATGCTGATAATCAGCTTAATTCCCATTTCAAACACCAAAGTTCTTTTGTGAATCTGGCCCTATAGACTTAATCCTGCATATAGCTTAATTAGCTTAATTGTTGGCCATGTCTGGTGAGGGGAGGGTGGGCAGGACAGCGTGCTCCGGGGAAACTGTCCACACCCAGCAGGTCAAAGAAAAGCTTATGGTGGATGGGGCTTGGAGGGCTCTAAATGGAAACGGCTTTGTTTCAGGAACAAGAAGCCTGGGAAGAGGCTACAGAAGTTTGTGTTCAGATAGGCAGAAGTAACTGGGACTGAATGAAGAGGAACCTCTTAAAGCTTTTCAGGAGCAGAACGGTCCCATGCCCAGGGCACTGAGGATCTCTTTTTCTTTCTCATCTCCAGACAAATGTCTGATTTCACTGCTCATGACCAGGGAAGTGAGTGTGCAAGGATCCTGTGACTTATTTCTGTTCACCCTGAAAGAGCACAGCTCAAACTTGGCTGTATTTCCTCCACGTGCCACTTTCCTTCATGCTTTCCCTGGGACAGAGTCTGTGTGCTCATAGCTTGGGACACCTTACAGGACCAACATCCCACTGCTCTGCAAACTGCTTCCTGACAGGCAGGGAGAATGTGAGGCTGTGGCTGAGCTCCTCCTGTGGAGGGATTCTCACAGGCATGGAAAGGGCTCTGGGACCAGAGCTGCTCCTGCTGCCTTTGCAGGAACACTCTGCCACGTGCCCCTCTGGCATCACAGCTGACCTTTAGTCACTCTATAGCTCAGGTGTCTGAAGCTACACTTCCCCCTATACATCACTAATAACTTGGCAAAAGAAACACTTGAGCATCACCCTCTTTTAAGAACAGTAAAATAGAAGTTGGTCTTGGCTGGGCAACTTCTGGGGAAGTATTTTCTGTTGCATACAGTGAACATGCAATTTTACTTTATGCAATAAAAGGCAGGTGTGTAATTGAATGAATATCTACCTAAGTATTCATATAAACCTTTTTGGGTGATTGAGACTATCAGAACTGAAGTGGATTTTGGAATTTTTTTTTTCTTTACCCTGGTATACGTGGTTAAATGAGGAGAAAGTCGGGTCAAGCTGTCTCAGTTTGTAGGAGGCTCATTAAAAAGTAAAATAAGCTATCCTTCTGCAGTGAAGAAACCATTAAGTATAAGTTCCATAAATATTTACTCATGTGAAAGAAAACCTTAATCCAAAGAGTTTGAGAAACAGTCTTGTTTTACTTGCCCTACTATAAAAAGAATCCAAGCCTGCCCAACCTGATCAAGCTGCCTTTCTAATATTGTAAACATGGGTATGGAATTAGTTTTTACATTTTCCCACGATGTCCCAGAGGACAGCATCCTATTACATTACACACCAAAGCCACAAGCAATTAAACAGGCAGAAAGTTCATCCTGGCTATCAGCTAGTTCCTCAGCCAGTCAGGCAAGGCAGTTAAACTGGAGTTAAAGAACTTCTAAAGAATGTGGAGTCACCCACAATCCCAGATCTTCGCTGTACAACAGAAACTACGAGACTCACATTTAAACCACCAGAAAAGGAGAAGCAATCTCCCTAACTGCTCTCCCTGTCCCCAGGCAGTGCTGTCAGTGTGGTTTGTGCAGCAGATGATCCATGCCTCCCTGGCAGTGGAGTTTGCCCTTGCTCCTGCCTAGCACAGCTCACACTGCAGGCAGATCTCCCCAAGCCCAACAAGGCTGCCCAGCTCCCAGCCAGGTGCTCTGTACTCCGAGCACATGGATTAAAAAGTAAATCTCCTGCTTTGGAGCTGTACTCCTGAATGTAATGTGAACACACACCAGCTTCAGGGTCACTGCTCCTGCTGAGCGAGACTGGGGTCTCCCAAGCGCCTCCAGCTCCAGTGTCTGAAGCAAAGCCTGGCTCCTGGCAGCAGCAGGCTCCTGGCTGATGGCATTCACCATGCTGATGGCAGTGCAGGATGGGCAGTGCTGGGCTGTGACCAGCCCCCTGAGCTCAGCAGCACTGCCCCGTGCAGAGATCTCATTTCTCTGTCTCTGGTAAGCTGAACAAAGTAGCTGTCAAACACTTCATTCACCTTCTCTACCCAGCTGCTTGACTTGCCTGTTACTCTGTCTCCTTACACCATATCTTTGTTTAAAGTGCTGAGTATTAGCATGCCTTTCTCCCCCCAGCCATGCTGTACAATCTGTTCTGCTGATTCAGACAGGTGGTGTGCCTCGGTAGACCGTGCATCTCATCTTCTCTGTCCTGACAGTCTCTGACCCTCTGCACACACTTTTCTCACTTCTAGTCAAACAGGCATCTGTTGCTCCTCCTTATGGGAAGGTTTCATCCAAGTGCTTACCAGACTCTGCTCTCCAACAGGCATTAAGTAACTGAACAGATAAGATTTTTTTAGAGGAATTTTGTCTGACTGTTCATACAAAAGCCTTCTTTCTTCTTGAACACACTTGTTCAAACTGACTTAGCACTTAGTTTCTCCTATAAAAGTAAACATATGCAAATATGTTTTTTCATGTAAGGCATAACTATGTTATTCTATTAATTAAAAAAACACCCTCATGTACTTTTTCATTGCAAAATTGTGGTCCTGATTTGCAGTAAACACTCCTTACTGAAAGCTTAATTGATGCTTTAGCACGGGAACCTATTATCATTCAGTGTTTGCTAATTTAGTCAGTGGCTAGAGTTTATATTTCTCACAGAAGTAGTGTTTAATTTTCTCCCAGTGTTACCTACCATTAGTGGATTTAGCTTATCAGAAAATGCAGCAATAAGCATGTACAACTCCCAGCCTCTAACTGGAGCAAGTCAATATTCTTCAGTTGGGATAAAAAAAGAAAAGTGAACGTAGCTTTTTAAAAGGTCCCCAGTTCTACTTATTTTCTGTTTCTTTGTTTGTTTGCTTGTTTGTTTTGTTGCGTTTTTTGTGTGTGTTTTTTGTTTGGTTTTTTTTTTTTTAATAAACATAAATGAAAATAGATTTGGCACAAATAATTTCTAGGCAGCAGAAACATTACTGAACCTACCTCCTTTCACTCACATGCCATGCCCTCAGGTTGCAGCTGCTGTTTTGCTGCACCCTTCTGTTGCTGGTTGCATGAAAGATTAATGGGGTTGGGGTTACTGGCTTGAGAGTTTTCATGGGATTGTACAGCAGCACTCAGTTCACAGGAACGTGAGGCAAGCTCTGTTTGCTCTTTTGCCCTGTCCCTCCTACAAGATGGGTTATCAGTTTGCTGTCTATAACCACGTAGGGCCTGAGGAAAAAGATACTTTATTTCAATTAATATAGACCAAGTTAATTTAGACTCTCTCAGTATTCAGAAGAAAATGAAGCTCTATGCAGCCATGGCTCAGTCTTCAGAATGAAGCTTGGAGGAGTGCACACACATATGTGCATGGAAAGTGTGTGTGATTGTATTGCTATTAACCCACAGCTTATGGAGATTATACCTGGTATCTCCAGTTTTCTGGATCTCTCAAGTGTGGTCACGACTTCCTTTGGCTTTTCTGCAAATACTGTGGGACATTGAAGATATTTTAAAGACATCTTTTCCAGACATCTTGTGAGGTCATTTTGACAGGGTTTATCCTTCCTAGAACCTACCAGTATTACAGAATAAATATATACAAAAATATATTCCCATTTATTTTTCAAGTATTTTATACAGGCAAACACACACAATATGGATATCCACAAACTCTCCACACAAGGTGCATGTGTGATTTTATGTACATATGTCTACATGTAAACTATATGCAAAACACATATTTGGGTTCCTGCAGGTAGGAACTGACATGGATGTATGCAGATATATTAAACTGGACTACAGTCTAGTTTCATTTCATAAAAATTGTATAGGAATAAGTCGGAGTACTTCATAAAGAGATACAACAAAGGCTACTGTGTTCCCCCAAGAGGAAGGCATGGGTATTCAGAAGGCCCTAAAAAGCTGCCAGTATTACAGCAGAATAGCAGATATTTAAAGTGCTGTTTCTGATCTACAGAGTTGCTGCAGCAGAGACAGAGAGAACGACTCTGGGACACAAGATCCCAAGGCTTTGATCAATCCCTACTCATGTGCTGTTCCTGAGTCCCAACCAGTGATTTTGTGTGAGTTTATTTTTTTAAGTGACTTTTGTTATCCAGACTTCAACCACTATTTTTTTTTATTATTTTGCTACAGAGAAATACAGATGCAGCATGAAACTCATTCTGAAATTCTGTGGAGGGAATCCAGAGAGAGTCCCAGTCCTTTTTGAAGAGGATTATCCATGTCCTCATTCCTCTCTGCAGGGATAGCAACAGAAGCTAAAGCCATCAGGCTGTCTCCATTGCTCTGCCAAATCCAACAGGCCAGTTCCCTGCTGACACAACTCCATTAAAACCACTGGATTTTCACCTTTGGGGATTATAGCCCTGAAACTTTTTTCAGGAATTTCCTAGGAGAAAGAACAGAGATTGACCTTGAAAAGAAATTAAAGACTCTGTCATTGATTGCCAATATTTGAAATTCAACAACTATAAGCTCAGGGAGGAGCAACACCTGGAAGGAATTCCACTAATCCTGTGAATAAAAATCATGCCCAAACAGAACAAGCACGTTTCTATGCTTAGCCCCCAGCAATGGGAATGTCATGTATAATGTGTGTGTAAACACATACCTGCTTTCATTCTGAGGTTTTGAGAGCCTGTGGTACACAATGCTATGGGTGCTCCACTGAGCTGTTTCCTGTACCTTGTCAAAGAAAAGAAATGTGTGGGGGGGAGGAAAAGTGGTCTAAAATTTCATTCCGAGTTTTTTTCCTATAGTTTCTAGTAATAAAGTTTCTCTTTGTACCATTTAAAACTGAGCCTATTTTGGGTTCCTCCTAATCCTACCTCATAGCAGAAAAATTTCAAATTGGTGAACCAAAACCACTGCATTAATGCACGGCTCCAGCGAGCTTGTTCACATGAATACATCACACTGCTGAAAGGTGAGTTCTGAGGGGAGTCTGGAGGATAATTTGAGGAGGGGTCTGGCTGATCATTTGAAGCCTCAGCAGACTGGTTAGTCACCAATTAATTAGAAACGAAACTCACATTTGTTTAAAAAAGAAAATAAGAAGTTTTGGCAAAATAAGAACTAATATATTTTATCTCAGTTCACACAATGATGTGTATTTTACAGTTTAAAAAAGCAAGAAGAGACAGAAGATTAACTTGTAAGGCAAAAAATGTGAAATACTCTTTGCAACTACTTTTTAAAGCAATTTTGACACCCCCAAAATGAGAAAGGTTTGCTTTCATAATAGTCTCTTCTTTTTCTGTAGCATAGAGAAAGCAAAGGAGAGTAAATGAAAAAAAAAATAAAAATCTACCCCATTTTTTCCAAAAGTTTGGATCACTTGGAGGACAGAGCAATAGCAAAAGTAGGCTGCTCACTCTCAGGAAGACAAGGGCTTGCAGCAGCCTGTGGGAGCCTCTGTGTGCAGTGGGTCTGAAACCCTCAGTGCTGCAGAGCAGCAGCAGGACTGCATCCCTGCCCACAGCACAAAACCTGCCTGAATCCTGCTCCTCAGCACTGCCAGCACAGCTTTATGCCTTTCCATGACCTACTCAGGCGCTGGCTGGGCTGAACCTCAGCCTGTGTCCGGGTGCTTGGTGGCATTTGGTCTGAGCTGGAAATGCATTTTCTGCAGGCCAGCTCAGACATGTTTACTAAAACTGCAAGGGCTGTTTTTTAACACCTTTAGGAAAGGCCTTCAAACTGCTTTCTGTTTCTCTCTGGCTTTTGCACAATCAGCTATCCCATCTAATTCTCTAATTCCCACTGACCACCCATGAAAACCCTGTCAATATGTGCTGCCTCAGTTTCACCCTTGGAAACTTGAGAAAAGTTTCCATAGTATTTCTCCAATGAAAGAAATCCTGCAAGCATGACTGTACTCTGTTGAAAACTTGACTTTCACAGAACAATGCCTTAATCAATAATCAAGAGAACAGCTTTGAATGCATACAAATGATGCAGGTCCACTTCACCACAACTATATGCTGGAATTTATTTTTGATCAGCAAAACATTTTCCAACAGATTGTATGTTAATAGCAATGCTGCTGGCAAAACAAACTCCCTTCACCCTGAGCTGCTTCCAGATGCTAAACAAAGCCTTAATAAACCCAGACTGTCCTTTAAAGGTAACCATCTCTAAACTGTGTGAATGATTTAGCATATAGTGCTGTACATTCGCTACCACTGCTATATAAGATATTACCTCTGAATATGCAATTAAAGTTTTCAATTAAAGCATGAACAGAATGAGAGGTTAACAACTTCTATGAGGTTCTGCAGCTGGGTTTATTCAGCAAACGCAGAGACTGTACAGAAATTCACTTTGTCCAAGATAACCATCTCAGAAGATATTCTCTCTACATATATATTTTTTTCTCCCCTATTATTTATTTGTTTTACACCTATGCACCTACCCCAATACATAGAACAAAAATAAATTCTGGGGAAGTCCTGCTGTTGGAAGATTACGGTAATCTTAAAATAGTGATGTTTAACCCTTGCCATTTTGCCATATAAATATTATACTCCTAATTTCTTTGATGAAGCCAGAGAAAGATGACAAGTCAGTTTACAACTCTGAAAACATATTAATTTTTAGATAATAAAAAAACCCACCATAATAAGCCACTGTGTTCTCTTCCAAAGACAGACATGTATTAGTAGAAATAAACTCATAAGGCAATGCTTTGGCAAAGAAACAAGCATAATCGATGATTCCCAAATTAAAAAAAAAAATAATAAAAAAAGGAAAATAAAAAAAAAACCTGTGTTCAGGGCAGCACAGAAAAGCATTGCTACAACAGCAAAACAAATCAAACCTTGATCAATGTCCCTGTGGTCACTTGTTAACAAAGACTCTTGCTGTGTTTCGAATGCACTTTGTACTGGAGCCATATTATTCCCCTTTCCTGATGCTTTATGGAAATTGGACACATCTGAAATCACATCTGGAAGAAGGACAGCCCTATTTTGCTTTCACACGTCCTTTGTGGTGGTGCCTAAATTACAGATGAGGGCTGGAAAACAGTGCTTGCAGCTAGATCTGAGTGAAGATGGCAGAAAGCCATCCCAATGACAGATCTGAAGGACTTCAAACAGGATTCAAACAGAGTCAGTTCTGTCACGTTTTGGTGCCATTAGTGTCTGTTTCAAGCAGTTTCTGTCCTTCCCTCTCCATTCACAGAGAGCCCGGAAGGCAGAGAGCAGGGCGGGGACTAGTTTGACTTTCTTGACTGTAGAGGAATAAAATGAAAGAATACTCTTTTAAATACAAGGATCTGAATTTTAAGTTCTCCAGCAGGCTGCTTCATTCACAAGGACTATTAACAATGGAGTAAACCCCTGTGTTTGTTCATCCCACTGCCAGATGGGATTTCTCAGGGTAGCAGATTTGCCAAGCCCTGCTTCTGCTGCCTGACCAGTATCCTTGAAGAGGCAGCCACTACCCATGAGTGAAATTTTGGGAAATGGGCATCACCACACAGCAGGGCACTACTCAGGGCTGCTCCTGCCTGGGGACAATCTGACAGCACCTGGAATGACACAGAGCAGCTGGCCCAAGCACAGGTTGGTGCTGACACCTCCAAAATGACAGCAGAGACATCTCTGTGCAGCACAGCTGTCTCTGCAACCCTGGCTCCTACAAACACCTGCAGTGGAGGAGCTCCCACCCAGCTCCATTCTGTAACTTCCAAAATAGCAGCCAGAACATCTTTCTCAGTAAAAGGAGGCTGGGCTACAACAGGAATCAAGCAAATGGCTTGGGAAAACAAACAAACAATCAAGAAAAAACAAACCAAACTATCCCCCACACTAAACGTGCTCAGTCCCTCTGATTTCCCACTGTTGTAATCGGAGTCAAAGCCACCCTCAAGCAGTCCCACATGACCAACAACACTTTTAACTATAGGCTGAGCCTGAGTTCAGGCAGAGGCTGGAAAGGTGTGTTTTGGCCAGCCCGGACCTGCAGGACATGAACTGAGAGCATCTTCATGCTCCAAGTAAATACAGCTGCTTGTGAGACCCTTCTTGAGGTGTCTTGTCCTCGTTTGAAGGACAGGTGTCTGCCAAGAAAGGCAGAAGCTTCTCTTTGAAATGGAGAATGTAAACCCCCTCCCTCCAAA
>JAOTQP010000469.1:1978601-1990758 GCA_026413545.1 Cichladusa arquata | reverse complement strand
TAGGGGGTTTTTGGTGTTTCTGGGGGTTTTTTGGGTTTTTTTGTTTGTTTGGCTTTTTTTTTTTTTTTTTTTTTTTTTTGTTTGTTTGCTAGGTTGGTTTTTTTGTTTTTCAAAACTTCTAGAACCCTGAGAGAGTTTCAAGGCATTAAAATGTGTTATTGTTAAGAGTTTGAAGCAGGGATGGATTGATCTGTGTAAATAAAGTTCAGATAAATGAAAAACTGATACCTGACTCAGACAAAAGGAGGACAAATACAGTAATCTTGTACAGTAATCCATGCTTGCTTCTCTCCAGAAGGATGAGCACATCCCCAGATGTGTCCAGGACACTCAGCAATCCTAGTGTCCATGCTCAGAGCTGTTTGCCCTCCAGACCCAGGGGCAGCTCCTGTGGCATGTTTACATGCAGGGACAGGGATTGGGAAGGTTCCAGAAGAGGGAGAGGGGCTCAGCAGAGGCATTGGCTGGTTCAGTGCCACCCCAGGGGTGCAGGCTCTGTGCCTGGTACCTGCACAGGTGAGTTGCCCCAGCTGGGAGCAGAGCAGCTCTGCTCATTGTTACCAGCACCTGCACAGCCTGCAGCCTCTGCAACAGATGTGGGGTCTGCCTAGAGCAGAAAATGGAAATAAAGTGCTGGAAAGGACACCTACAGTGAACAAATGTGCTGCTGCTGGGCTGCCTTCTGCCCCAGCAGCACTGCACAAAGCTGCACTGTCACTCTGGAAAGGCAGCTCTGTGCTGGGGGATGCCTTAGGACTTTACCTTTTATATTTTTCATGTATTTGTAACCCTGCAATTCTTTAGTGTATAACTCTAAACTCCATACACAGTGTGAGCTGCTGCTTTCCCATTTTGGTCAGACAAAGCAATTCCTCTCCAGGCCTGGAATCAAGGACACCTCACTGCCTCAGGCCCTGAGAGATGGAAACAAAAGTGAGTTGGGGAGCAAACCTGGGGTAAATGACTTCATTACCTGAAGCTGTAATTGGAAGATTAACCCCCAGTATGCAAATGGACCAAACCTATAAAAGTGTGAAAACCTGTGACTCATTGTCCATTTTTGGGTGTAGCCTCTGGGTGGGCTCTGTCTGCCCTAAATGTACCTGAAGGCCTTCCAATAAATATAACTGCTATTTATTCTCTTAATTTTGTCTGCCCTCTGTTTTTAGGTAAGCCCAAAAAGGCATCAAGGGCAGTGCTGGCTGCCCAGCTCTTCTGGAACCAGGCAACACAGAAAGTTACTGCAAGATTAAAGTAGATGCAGAGGATGTAAATGTGAGATACTGAAGAAGGGAAATGGTAAACCAACACCTAGTCAAGCCTAAAACCTCAAGGTGTGAAGCCTTACAGTCAAACTAGTTTGGACAGCCAGCAAGGGGCTTCTCTCACTGATGATAAAATAAATTTATTGTATGCCAACCTTATAGGATGCTGAGACACATTGAAACAATGAAATTTATATAACGTTCTCCAAGATAATTTATACCATATATGCATTTTCATACCTAACAGAAGGGCACCTAACACATAAAACGAAGGTAGAGTGTTTCCTTTCTTCTTTTATCCTTATTGTTATTATTATTAGCCAACTGGCTACACTGTTTATTTTGGCTTGCCCATGGGACAAAGCCTGACTGGGGATCTGAGAGGACAAAGGTGTGCAGCAGAAACACCTGGGTATGATACAGTAGTCCCAGAATTACTTCCCCACCTGCTGTAGCAGCCTCCCCATGTTCACTCAAAAGGCAGCACAAGAGAATTCTTGTTCACACTCAGGTTCACAGCCTGGAGCAGCCTGGCCATACTCAAACCCCTGTGCAGGAAGCCCAGGGGAGAAAACAAGTAGCAAATACTACTGGAGTAGTACTGGATTACTGGAGCTGGAGCTTCCAAAAATAATCATCTCCTGGTCTCACTGTGGGGTGGGTGAGCTCCAGATGCCAGGAATCACCATGTAGGGCCTGAGGTATGCCTGGATTAGACTGACTGGATATGACTAACTACAGATTTTTTTGCTATTTCTATCATAACTCTTCCCTGCTACACTACACAGTGAGTCAGATTTCATGGTTAGAACAAGTGTGAGTCATACCAAGAATCACCATCCAAACCTGTAAAAGTTAATTTACTTATTTTCCTTTTCAAAGACTCTTGATCATGCACTGCTGTTAGGAGGTATGTAATCAGCAGCCTGATAGGGTTCAAATATTGAACCAAAATATAGAAGCTGAGCCAAGCAATGGAAAAACCAGAGATCTCACTGAAATGTGACTTTGGAAGTTTCAGAGGGGAAAAAAGCCACATCAGGTCAAAGTCTGTTGAGCTGTGAGTCTGCAGCTGGCATTCTCAAAGGGTCCCCTACAACAAGCAATCTGTGAGAGTATCAGATTCCATCTCCAGATGTAACAGGGATTAAAACAAGGAAAGATATCAGAAAATATAAAGTGGCATTGGAAAACTCTTCTGGAAGGAAAACACACATGGTTGATTGAAGGAAAATTTAGTTGGTGAGTATGCCAGACAGTATGGTGACTACACACAGATATTTAAATTGATAAAAATGCATGTGAGAAAATAATCCATTTAAAGTTTTGCTTTCATGTTGTTCCTTTCCCTTATTCATCGCATCCATATCTCACTTGAGAAGTTCCTTTTATAAGTTTTCAAAGGCAGCTCATGAATTGCAGTGGAGTTACCCATGGAACAACACTGCTCCATGGAAGGGCACCAAGCCACATTTGACTGGTTTGTACTGGGAAACTTCCTTGGGCAAGAGCACTGTGCCTTCCCCCGACCCTGTACAGCACATCCCTGCCAGCACTGGGCACAGCTCTGGGGAAATCCTGCTCTGGGGTCAATGGCTGCAAGGACAGCAGCTTGTTTGGTGCTTTCCTTGAGTGTGGGACTGTTGAAAAGGAGATTTATGCTCTGTGGTGGGGAAGCTGGCTAGGAAGCATATAAACAAACAGGCCGTGTCCGAGTCCCTGGGGCCTGATGGAATGTGCTCCAAGCACCCAGGGAGCTGCCAGTGTCACTGTGAGGCCACACTCAATTATCTGTGAAAGGTCACCGTGATCAGGACATTCTAATCAGGACTGGAAGAGCAAAGCTTCCTTTTATCTTCCTTCTAAGGAAGAGGATCCAGGGATCTACAGGTCAGTCAGCCCCACCTTCATCCCTGGGAAGGAGCAAATCCAAGGAAGAGTCACAAAGATGATTGAGGTGCTGAAGTGTCTCTGGTGAGGCTGAAGGAGTTGGGACTGCTCATCCTGGAGAAGGAAAGGCTCAGTGGGACTTTATCTGTGTGTATAAATACCTGGTGAAAGAGTACAAAGAAAATGAGCCAGATGCTTCTCAGGGGCACCCGATGAAAGGGCAAGAAGCAATGGACACAAACTGAATAGACAAAACACAAGAAAAAACCCCAAACATGTATTTTCCTATGAGGATGGTCAAACCCTAAAACAAGTTACTTATGGAATCTCCATCCTCCAAAATACTAAAGACCCAAGCAGACCTTTTTCTGAACAATCTACTTTATAGAGGTTGCTTCCAAACTCCAGGATTCTGCGGTTTTGTGGTGGTTCTGGTTTTGTGTTCAACCTGGACACTTTAGCTTAGACTAGATCCTCCTGGATTTATTTTCCTAGAAAACTTTCTGAAGAGTTGAAAGCTTTTTTCAAATCTCTTATGGTCTTCAAATCTGAAGACCTTAGAAAGGTTTGCACTGTGGACTATCAAACTGAAGATTACCTTTTCCCAAACCAGTATTTTTCCCCATGAACACAAGGTACACCAAATTGTAAGGAAGAAATTAGATGTGACCTATGTGGTTTGTCCCTACCCAACCTGGTTTCCTGCTTTCTTTTCTAGATTTTTGTGATGCTATGATTCTTGCCAAGAAGCTTGAAGAACAAGTAAGACAACTTAAAATTCCAGACTTCTAAAGGTTTTCAAGTGGTCTCTATATACCACAAAATTCTACAATGACAGGTTGATAGGAAGTTTTTTTTTTTTTAAACACTCTTTACTGTAATCCTCCAGATAGCACAGGGAGCCCTAGATATAATATTTTCTTTGACTTAATGTAAAATTCATTAAATCCCATTACTTTAAATTACTGGGCTGTTGGAAATCAGCATAACTCCACTGAAACCAGAGGAATTATACCAACTGACTTTAGAAGATGATCTGACTGTTACCCACAGAGCAACAGAATTTCACATTAAATCTGAGCATGCAGGTCTTTGGTGACAGCCACAAGAAATCTGATTAAAAGCCACTCTGACTTTACTCCAAAGCACAGAACTTTATTTCACAGACTTCTCAGGAACTTCAGGGTTTATAGAACTATATGACAACCCAGTGATTTCAAGCCACTTAAGATAAATCCCATGAGTCTCCCTTGGCCTTAAATAATATCAAGATTGGAATTATGGGCTACAGCATCTGACCTCATCACCACATCTTTCCACAAACTGATCAGGCTTCCTTTCATTTACAGTTTTTAGTATTCCTTTGCCTACATTACTACTATGTTCAGCTTTTTCCTCTAAGGTCTAGACATCAGCCATCTGATCCTGCTTTTTTGCTTTTATGGCACTGGTTCTACACCCTGCCTCTGATATTACCCCACAGCATAAACCTGGAGAACAATTGTTTTGCCAAAGTTAACCAGCTACATTAACTAAGGGACAGGCTTTCCACCCCCTAGTGTCACTGTAGCTTTTTCCTGTACCTGTGAATGAATCCCTCCTGAGCACAAACACCTGCAATCATTCACTCTGTTTAAGTTAACAGAGAACCTATGGCTATGCACAATCTCCAGCAGAATAATATGGCATGATACTTTAGGTTCACACTCATCTTGCTTACAGTGGCAGGCATCTTCTGGGCAATGAACATATTTATGCCCTGCTTCTCCTTTGTCTTCCTTTTCAAATGCAGAGCCCCAACAGTAAGAAACTTATCACTAGTCCCTAGCAGCACAGACTTGTTCTGGGCACTGTGGAATTACTGCTCACTTTTTGAAGTTCAGTTCTTAGAATTCTCCTGCTTTTCCTGTATGTTTTGATCTGCTAAATTTTTGATCAGTTTTATAGGTTCACTCTCACCTAACCATGCCATTAACAAATATATTAAGCAAGATCAACCCATCTGTGAATCTCCTCTGACCTTCACTCCCCCCTTCAGCACAACCCACTGTTGTCTCACATTCAGCCCACTTAATTCTTGCCTTGTCCATACCTCCATCATCCTGACTATGAAGTCACCATCTGGCAGGGCCACATGGGTTGCACACTTGCTGAGGCACAAAATACATGTGTGCATCCAAGGAAAGAAAAACGGCTGCCAAAGACAACAGAATTAAGGAGAGGCTCCTTTTAGGAGTCTAATCACTCATTATTACTGATGTGTGCTTTGAGGATTAATATCTGAAGATGCAAAGATCAGGCCATTAGTTTTTGGAAATTAACTATAGGATAAAGTTCACTTTATATCCAGCTTTGACTGAATTTATGTCAGTACCTTTTGCTCACACATCTAGAG
This sequence comes from Cichladusa arquata, assembly GCA_026413545.1. Classification (NCBI taxonomy): domain Eukaryota; kingdom Metazoa; phylum Chordata; class Aves; order Passeriformes; family Muscicapidae; genus Cichladusa; species Cichladusa arquata. The sequence goes on along the minus strand of JAOTQP010000469.1, from coordinate 1,985,208 downwards.
ATGAAGAGAAATCAAGCACATGAATGGGGACTGGGAGACATGGCTTCTAGTGCCAACTTGACTTCCTTGCCATCCATATCCTGTAAAAAGGGCATTAGTGGCTGTTAGTGCCTTTGTTTGATGTTTGATTGCTAAGCATTCCCCCTCCACACAGGCCTTGCCTCAAAGCACTGCTCATGTACAACTGCACTGTTATTCCCACAACCTGGAAGGCAGCAGAAAGCATTCAAGGCAGCAAACACACAGGAAGAAGGAAAGTGAAGCCAAGTTGCATGTACTTCCAGAGTTAAAAAAATACACACCTGTGGAGTCCATTAGCCATAGCTACCTCTGAGTACCAAATGCAATGACCCATACCACGTGAAGTGAGGAGGGCTTGTGCCTGTTTTCTCACCCCATCACACAGTGTGTGGTACAATATGCAGTGAGCTTGCTATCAGTGAAATACAGCATATCAATTATCCTAACAGCAGAGGATTTCTCGACAGGAAGATTCCTTGTGTCTTCCTTTCAACGCTGTGCTGTTTTCCCTGCTCTGTGTAAGAAATGCTGTGTGCCATTGCTGTCTCTGGAACAGCCAGAAACTGGTACTAGAGGCTAGACAGGAAGAAATGAAGTGCTATGTTGGTGCTGCTGCAGCTGTCCATATCCCCTCCAGAGCATGTCTGAGCAGCCTCCTGGCAAGGCAGGGAGAAAAGAAAGCCTATCCTTGCTAGTAAGCTCCTCACATTCACTGGCAACACCAGTTCCAGGTTCCATTATACCAGAAGTAACAGAACATCACAACTCTGCACACTCCCAGCAGCAGCAGACTGACACTTGTGCTCCTTGGGTGCAGTTTAGAACAGAGTGCTGAACACCTGGACCTGGAAAAACATTTTCCAGGTTTTTCTCAGTTATCATTTGTTTTTTACCATCGCTCTACCAAACCTTTCAAAAAGCAGTCAGCTAAGAGCCACTGCTCCACTATGTTGTGCTCCTCCATCAGTTTTACAGTGTAGGTTGCAGGAGGGGTAGCAGTCACACAGACAGCACTGAGGGAACACAGCCCTCTGTCAGGCCAGTCCTGAGATGCCAACAAAGGACAAGGCCTGAGCAAGTGTGCTTGCTAAAACCCCTTGTTTTCACATGCAGTGCTGAACTGTTTGCTAAGCTCCCACAACAAACACAAAAGACAAAAGGAAATAACCACAGGGCAAACACCCACCTGCTGCTTTTGAGATGGAAGAAATTAGGTACCTTTTATATTAAGATCCTTTGTTTCATGAAATAATTCTCTTGTTCTAGTTAAACAATCCACACCTGGCAAGGGCTCATTCCCATTGTTCCCAATGCTTCAGAGGGCTCACAGAGAAAATACACACTGCTAATGTTTCATTTCACCCCCCTTCCGATTCATGTTGTGAATGACTAAAAGTCAAACACACCCCTGTTGGGATTAGAAATGATAAATTATTATAATCCTCCTACTGCTGGGCAGAATGGTTAGCTAGAGTATAAATGAAAGGCTGGTACTTTAGCACAACAAGTGACTGTGAACAGAAAAGGGATGGAGAGTTGTAGACACATAGTTATGGAGGAAAACGTGCCATGATTGATTGTCATGCTGTGAGGAAAGAAGTAAAAAGCCACATGCCACCTGCAAGAAATGCCTGTGCTTTGAAGGACTTAGAGAGAGCAAAGCATGGCTCCCTTTATCAGCAGCATTTGCAAAGCAAGAGGAGAAAAGTATAAAGGGAGAAAAGAAGCCACTAAGTTATAGTTCCAGCAGGCATTACACCACATGAACAACAATGTATTTATAACAATTGCAGTATTTTTGTTATTTAACTTTTTTCTGCTCCTGCTGCACAATAGACATGTGTCACCTACGTATGACATTTCACTAATGCCAAAGTATTTTCTCAGTTCTATGTGCTCAATGAATCATTACAAAATTTGAAGTGAATATTTATTCACAAGAACCAGAAATGATTCCTCTGTTTGTTCTGGGAGAAGTAGGGGGCATGCAATCACCCTTGCACATCCTCCAACCATCCTTGATCTGAAGAGCAATGTGCTCCCAAGCTCTTTTTTTCTCCCCTAAATCCCTTCTGGAGCCTGCACTCAGTAAGCAGATATTCCACACCCTTAAGTCTGCTCACTTAGCACAGCAAAACCACAGGGTCATTTGGTCTGTTCCTGGAGAAATGCTTCCCTCTCAAGTCCTTTGGAAAAGCCTGGAAATGTCCTGGGCTGGCAACACCACACCTTTGAGGTTCTGCTGCTGCTGCAGGTACAGTGCAAACCCTGTGGGTGGTACCAAGGAGAAAAAGGAACTGGAATAGCCCATGCTATGGTTGCCTCTGTAGAGTACTTCAAAATAAAAACCTGCAGAAGCGACTACTGAAATCTCACTATTTATTTCACTGCTGAACTGAGGCAGATTTAGAAACCATTTGTACTCTGTCAAGCAGTTGCCAACATTCGTGCTCAGAAGGGTTCCTTTTGCATGGGCTGAAAAGTTAGTTCTTCCATTTACATGAAAGTTTAGCCTCTAGAGAAGTGGATGCCAGCAACAGAAGTCTCACAGGAAACTAACATGCTGGCAGCCTTCTCATTTTTTCCAGGGCAGAAGGATTTGCAAGCCTGTCAGCAATGAACAGTGCTTACTACCTGTCTTCCAGGGGGTTCATCTTTTGAAGCCTGTTACACTCAGCCGGGTACATCTGACACTGATGCTCTAAAGCTTTTAGTGGAGCTTATTGACATCTATTTCAGTGTTTCCTCCTTTGCTGAGCGTGGATCCTACACCAGTTTTCACAGCTCCAAACCTCCCCAAGGTCGACAAAGGCGTTTGCTGGCTCTGATGTGCCAGGTGGCCCCAGCTGATCTGAAATCTGACATTCCTCAGTGCCATCTCCTCCTGCCTCAGGCAATAGATCAAACCAACCAAACCTATTCCTGGTTATGCTGTTTACTGTACCCTACAGCAACCAGGGAGATTTTTCTTCTTGCTCATTTCAAGAATTTGTTCAGCAGAGAGAAACTCCGAGAGATAGCCAGCACTGCTGATGAAATGCAACACTAATATTGCCCCATACTTTGTTGTGGTTCCTAAATAGGGGTTTGGCTGAACAATTTCATTCATTTTTGCAGAAGCCTAAATCAGAAAGATACTTTCAGTGTCTTCAACTCAAAATCCTTTACATTTTAGCTCTGTGAACTTCAGCTAGAGGTTAAATGAATGAATTTTGGTTCTGTGGTCCTGCCTTTCCTCTGGATTACATGGATTAGTTACCCTTGAAACAGTTTATCAGATAAGAGTTCAAAGGGGATTAATTGTTCTCGTGGGTTATTTCAGACACCTCAAATTCCAGTGCACAAGCTGTATGTAGTTTGGAAAGCTGATATTGTGGGCCTTGATGATTAAATGTCACAAAATCTGTTTTATTTTCAGATTTTAAAACTTAATGAGGCAACAAGTAATAAAGTGGACTGGGCAGTTTCCTCTTTGCTCCTCCTTCCCAAATGTCAGCTCTGCTTAGCAGCCATTCCTGTGACAAGAACACTGTGAGAATCCAGTGAAAATAATACACTCCAGGTCCATGCAGACCAGACAAAACAGAGCAAATATCTGTCAGAGACAGAAGCAACAACTGCTCAGTTTCACTGCAGAAGAAATACTACCCCGTGCCTTACAGGCAATAGCCTCAGCTAAAGGTTTGCTGTCAGCTCTGCCCAGAACAACATCTAAAATCATTAAGTGCTAGACCTCACAGGCATGAGAAATCAGCTAGACAGGCCCTAATGAAAGGATTTATTGTGTGTTCTATGTTTTAATTTTTTTCTGTGTGAACTTTAATGCTAGAAATAGTTTAATTAAAAAATAATCAAAATATGAGGCATTCCTATGCTGGAATAATGAAGTCAAAGCAAAAGCAGGAACACCCATGTTTTCAATTTATCTCAACAATGGGTCCAGAAATGATTCTTAAAAAGCAAAGACCAGTTAGTGGCCTGCTGAAGCCTTATTATCTCCTTTGCAAGCACCATCCCCACAGGGACCAAATCCAAAGACATTGTACATAGACTGAAAAAACTCAGGATTTCTCTCCTATGGGAAATTCTGGCATTTGTGAGAGCTTTGTTCTGAATTAGAACAAGAAGAAGAAATTTAGAAATATGCAGAATTAAGGACATTGTGAAAGAAAAAAAAAAGTAGAGAAGAAATCAAGTTGTTGTTGTTTGTTTGGATGTTTTTTTTCTATCTGGTTGGTTGGTTTTTTTGGGGTGTTTATTTTGTTTGTTTTGTTTTTTCTGAATGAAACAGAACAGCTGATTGCTCCCAGCTCTGGAGGATTTTCTATTCTCTTACTCTGCGGGACTCCACAAGTCCTTGAAGTCATCAGTGGGATCCTACACAGACAAGGACAAATCCCTGAACTATTTGAGGGTCTCTGCCCAGGAGATTACAGTAAGCCACGGGGCCCAAAGCTCCTCCTTTCTAGACCCCATACCTGAGAGCCCACAAGGAACCCTGAGGACCCCAAAGCTCTCAGGCCACACATGGAGCCTGCACTTGATCAGAGTCCCTCAGCATCAACAAGGCAGCAAGAAACCACACAGCTCCCTACTAGAAACTCACAAATGTGTCAGCAATAGGCTGTCAAACAGCCAGGTTTCCTCAAACATTTTGGTTTTGACACAAGTGACATTTTCCAGCAGACTCCCTCTTCTAGGGGGGAAAAAACCTCCCATGCTTGGAAAGTTCCCATCCAACTGCACTTGTGATATACTCCTACAGAAATAGCACTGCATTTAAAGCCATTTCAAGCTTGATTTATACGAACCTTAGAAAAAAAGAAGCACAAACACATGTGCTGAGTGTCTAATAGCACGCAATATCCTCCTGGGGAAAAGCACCTCCGAGTGTGGGTATCCACCTAACATTCCTGTACCACAATCTGTGCATGTCTGGCTCTTAGTCACCGAAATAACACCTTGATATTTCATTTTTGTGACTGCTAATTAGAGCATACTACCTTCCTTTGTGGCAACATTCTCATGCACAGCTTGACATTACAGCACACACAGATTGCCCAGAGAAATGCAAGCTTTTTCTTTTTTTTTTTTGGTGTGGTAATTGATCTGAACTTGACTGCATTCATTTCCCTCAAGATGTTTCAGATTAAATGAATGAATCTCAGAGCTGCAGTAGAGTGAGTATTAAAAGGATTATGCTCACCACAAGAGACCCAGTACTCCTGAATCCACAATCACTTTTACACACTTTCTACCTGCTCTTCAAAATACAATGTCTCCTCACTAAATGTCAGCAGGTTGTGGAGTTCTGCTGAGTTTAGAGATGCTCTGACATATTTTGCTCAGGCAGACTGCATACCAAGAAGCACTGCTAAGGTTAATGACCTAATGATAACAGCAGAAGACACCTTTGCAGGCAGAAGTTCACTAACAGAATTACTGAGATGATGATGAACTTGGCTCTCTTCTAGTTTTTTACATCCCTGCACCCTAGGAAGGTGCAATCTCCTCACAGAATTGCAACTTGTCATTTAGCAGCAATGTCTTTGCACCTAACGATGGCTAGGACAGCCCTTGTCTTCTCTAGGAGGTGGAACCACTGTCTTAGTTACACTAAAATATTTCTAAAAATGTAGGATGGAACTAGCAATTATTACTACTGAAGGAAAGGTCACAAAACAGCAATTTCCACAGGTCAGCAGCATGGTAGACTCTGCCAGCATTTGAACAGAGGAGACAGTGGCATTAAAGTGAAGTCACCAGCAGGTACAATATCTGTAGCTCTCACCAAACAATCAGAATTATGCTCATTGCCACACATGTCCCTCCCTGCTCAACTGGACCCTTGGGGAGCAGATCAGTCTTACAAATGGACCTCTGGCCTCTGCTCTTTAATATGGGCCCAGCTTCCCTCACCCAGCAGGATCCCCCTCCAGATGCAGAAGGGATCCCACAGAGCAGATCACAGATCAGCTTCTCCAGCTCTCTGGTCAAAGCACCTCATTGCTCAGGGCCTTTTCTGGTGGACTGAATGTCCCAAACATCTCAACAGCCCCCACACAGCACCTGCACTGGCACTGTGGGTCCTTGAGTCCCCCAGCACCAGCAAGGCAGCAAGAAACCAGATGTTCACTCTCCATTAGGATACAAGCAATCTCCTTTGGTTCCCTCTAGAACTGGAGCTTTAAGTTTGCAAATTTTGTATTCATATTAAAAGTCCTCCTTATTCCAGGGTTGGACCCAAAGTAATTTCACAGAAGCTAGACACAGAAGCAAACAAAATAGTCAAAATAAGGATTTTACAAAACTTTACTACTTAAGCTACCCATGAACCAGGCAGTTAGTGTTGGACTACACCAGAGACAGAAAGGAAGACCAGTAAACTGACAGGGCACATCAAATGGGACTGCAGAGAACACCTAGTCACTTCTTTAAATGTATGCATTAGATGATATTTTATAGAGCAGGAAAGGAAAGTGTTTCCTCACCAGCAGTAAAGAAGCAGTCAAATCAGATAGCAGGAATTACAGGCACCCAGGCATTCTAAAACTGACTTTCCCTGTTTGTGTGCCAGAAATAAGAG
>JAOTQP010000469.1:1956693-1978589 GCA_026413545.1 Cichladusa arquata | reverse complement strand
CCAAAAGTACCGTGCACATATGCTGCCTCCCTGCCTACATCTCCAATGAAATGAAAAGTCATCCTGTAGCCACATTTTCCTGGGAGTGATGACTTAGATATGTCATCCCATTCTTCCTACACACACATGCACATACAAAAATCACCACAGCTCCCCAGTTGTGGCCACTGAACGATGCCATCTTTGTGTTTAACCACCCAATTCCACACAGGACCACTCTGACCTGATGCTGCATCCCTCTTACCTGCACTTCAGTGGCTGACATGGGGAACTTCGTGTGAGAAGACAGCACTTTCTTCAAAGTGTATGGCAGCTCTGCACAACACATAGGGCTGGAAAGAAACCACCACGGGGTCCTACTGAAACTGCAGGTGCACCACTCACATGTGCCACACCAAGCACAGCAAAAACAGGGCCAGGCATGGAGCCAATACTCACACTCTTGCTAAGGGCACCACGAGACCAGCACTTGCCTCTAGCACTCAGTGCCTAGAGACTCCACCTCCCACCTTGTCCCCCAAACATGCTGCAAGACCTCTTGTCACAAAAGGAACATCCATGAGATAAAGAGAAGAGGGGATTGATAGAGGTGAAGAACTCTCCCAAACAGCTTTAAAAGCTGCCTGGGTTTAACTTCCCTATCCCCCTTTCTGAAGGGAGAACCACTGTGGCCACAAAATCAGCACCTGTGTGTGTGGGTTGGGGGGACTTCAAGTGAGAGAAACAGATTGCTCTTTAAAGCTCTTTTACATAACATGGCCACAGAGTCCCTCAATGGCTCTTAAAAACACTTCAGCCAGAAAAAAACACATCGGATGACTGAGCAGCACAGGGGGAACAAAGCACAGCTCTATTCTCAGCCTGATGTCTGTGAAACTTTTTGGGTAGAAGTGGGATGGGAAACTCTTGTGCTGTGCAGGAAATTAATCAGGAATCCGTGGGAAGCACTCCATTAAGGAATCAAGAGTATCCAGCACCTTCCTATCCTTCAGTGAGTGTGGGCCAGGATGGACATTGGAACACAGAAGATGAGAGAATGGGTATTGCTGCAACTGATTTTTTTTTAATGGGGTTGACACAAGATGTAACCTTTAGAACCTACTAGCATTAAAAAAAAAAATACTGCCCATGTTGACATAAAAAGGTAATGTTGAACTATTTTTTCCAAGGCTTTTTATATATTTAAAAAAAAAAAAAAGTATATGATGTATGGGGGGAATCACACAAAGAATGCTTTAGCAACCATAGCAACAAAAAAGCTGGCATTTAAAGGCTACTTGGATTTTTCCCTTAGTTTTTAAGAAAAGCTTGAATCTTTTAATAGAAGAATGGTGTGTCCAGAAAGTCATTTAAGTAGTTCTTGAGTAAATGTCCTCTGCTTATAATGGAGCTCTCCCCTGTGGTTCCTTGCCCACAAGGAACCTGAACTAAGCAAATTCACCTATAGGTCACCCCTCACAAGGATACAATTATCTGATTTCTTAAAACATGTGTGAGTTGCTATTTGCAGTGAAGCACTGGATTTCCTGCTCTCTTCTGCTTTTTCAGGACAAGCTCCCTACTAGTGCTAAGTTCAATCTGTTGGCTAAGCAGAGAGCAGGGTTGGAAAAACAAAGAACAGGGCTGGAAAAACCCATTTCAAGGAACTGAAAACAGACTGCACTGTCAAATCAGAACAAGATTAAAATTGCTCCATTTGAAGTCCTGGAAAAATGTAATTTAGCTCGAGGGTAAGCGTCAATAAAAGCACTCCACTATGATTTCACACCTTATGTCAAAGCTTTACTATTCTTGCTGCAGGTAAGCTAGAAGGAGAAATTTATTGCCTTTCACACTGAAAATATGTAACTTGTGTGAGTTGTGAGGGTGTGCTAGCCTTGGAAAAATAAAGCAGCTAAAACCTGGAAACCAGCACGTTCCCCAAAAGTCAGCGGTGCCAGGTCCCTCCGCCGTCCAAGCGTTTTCCACAGCCAGAGCTGCAGCCAGCAGAGCCTGGGCTGGGGAGGAGCACGGGCTCTGTTTGCCCAGGTGGGACAGGCTCTCTTGCACCACTTAGGAAGGAGCTGGCACGCTCATTAGCTGCTCTTTTGGGAGTTGCAGATGGCATCCCTCCAGCAAAACACGATTTTCAAGTGCTGACGTGAAAACCCTGGAGATGAAACACATGCACAGCACACACCTAATATTAATAGCTCTGCTTCAACTGGCCCCAGTGCCCCTGCTTCCAGGAACACACACTGATCCCACAGGGCACCACATCAGCCACAAAACCAGCTCACTGTCCCTTTGCAATGGACATACAGGCCCACATAGAGACAAACAGGGAAAAAACCCCCGGCAACTCCCACTGTGACAAAACAGGTCATTATTTTTCATTTAATAACAAAATACTTCCCAGATGGTGCTGCTATCACCTGTGGAGAAAAGGAGCAAAGCATTCTCCTCACTGTGGAGAGCACGAGCTGATCACCACAGGCTGGTTGGGAACTTCCCTTTCTCAGAACACACCACCTCCTCCAGCATCATCTCCAACACCGTCTCAATTACGTGTCTGTGCTGCAGGGCTGGCAACTGAGCCAGTGCACTGGGGAGGAGATGAGACATTTCTGGGGTGGCACGGCTCTCATTAAAACACCAGATGCCTTCCTTGTGAGAGAAAAGCTGCGTCATTTGGGTGTTTTAACTTAGGCTTTGTGTGAGACGATGGCAAGAAATATGCTCTAAACTCAGCTTGACTTTGGATCTTCACAGAGTCACATAATCACTGGGGTTGGAAAAGACCTCTAAGATCATCCAGCCCAACCACTGCCAAGCCCACCCCTAAACTGGGTCCCCAAGTACCACAGCTCCACGTCCTTTAAACCCCTTCAGGGTTGGTTACTCAGCCACTGCCCTGGCAATCTGTTCCAATGCCTGAACACCCTCTCAGTGAAGAAATATTTCGCAGTATCCAATCTAAACCTCTCTTGGAGCAACCTGAGGCCATTTCCTCTTGTCCTGCTACAAACCCCACCATGAAACAACCTCTTTCAGGTAGTTGTAGGGAGCAATAAGGTCCCATTTCTCCTCATTTCCTCATAAGCCTCATTTTCTCCAGGCTGAAGAATCCCATCATTATTGCAATACTCAAGGCATGCCAGGTGTATTAAGGCTAAAAAGTCAGATCCACAGTTTTGAATTTTCAAGATGCTGAACTGCTTATACTTAAAATTATTCTCTTGTGAGACTAACTCCCAGTACAACAACAGGGGTGAACATTCTTTAAGCTTGATTTCATTTCTCCCTCCGGTTTCTCAATTCACCTCAGTGGTTTCTTACACTTTTCTCATGAGCTGTGGCCAAATGCTCCTTCTTCTGCAAGCAGCCCTTCAACTCCAGTTAGTGTCTATCCTCACACCCCAAGCAAACAAGCCACTCCCACCTACCTGACCCAGAAGTTTGTCTCCTGCTGAAGGGAGACACAAAGCAGAGAATCATCAGGCAGGATCTTGCAGATCCTGGCTACTGCATCCAGTCTCATGCCTTTATTGGGGCATCAGCAGCTGATGCTTTTCACTGAACTGTGGCAGGTTCCTGTTCCTGGCAGCTCCTGCTGCACCAAGCACTTGAGCACAGCTTGCTTTCTCCAGGGAAAATGTGACAGACCACCTGGAAGCACCCCAGGCCAGCCCTGAAATCAGGGAATTACCACTTTGGCTCCTTTATTAGTGAAGGAGGCATTGGATGTAACCAAAGGAGGGACCTCTAGTATGAACAGATCCAATTCCTCTGTTCCTTTAGGAAGTATAAAACACATTAGAACTCCTGTCTCTTCTGAATTCAGGGTGGGAAGGGAGAACAATTTTGCTTTGTAAAGAACATAGCTTATTTTATTTTATGGGTAAGACCCAACAACTGGAATAGCATGAGGCAAATCTGACATTTTAATCTCGTGGTACAGCTATTAAGTAACTCCTTTTGTTTATGCAGAATTTCAGTAGCAGAAAATTGGCCCTTGTTCAGACAAATCCCCTCAGACTACAGCAAATAGTGTTAGTTGGCACTGACATGCAACACCATGTCAATTCTCCAAAGGAACTGCTTGTATACCTGGCAGAGATGGAAGAGGACAGACTGGACATCACATACAGGTCTAAGGTTGGTCTGGAAGTGGAAGGGAAGACTGAAGAAAGAAAATAGACTTGACTAGTTATGCAGATAAATGAAGACATTTCATAGAGACCTCTGTCAAAACAGGTGATGAGAGGCAGACAGCAAAAGCACTCCTCATGGATAGCAGCATGGCTTATGTGGTCTTCAGAAATATGATCATGTAAATGCAATAAATTGCCCAGTATGTTGGTAATTTTAACAAAAAGTCTTGGTTTAAGAAATACTGTCAAATGTTGCAGCACTGTACAATATGCTATCCTCCAGGCAAAGCAAAGCCAGAGTATTTTTCTGTTTTTCTGCTTTAATTAATTCTTAGGAAAGAAATGTCCACATCAAACTAGGTCAAGATGACAAATCACAGTAAATAAAGCCTGCCATGTTGGTTCATCAAAATTAGGCTCTGCAGTATGTTTTTGGTCTAATTGGGATTCCACAGCACCCAGTAAACCTGGCTGGGCAGCCCATGTTAACCTGAGGGAGCAGGGCACCAGAAAAAATTCACCATGCCTGGATTTTGGAAGCTGCAGTGGTGCCTGCAGAATCACCCAATTTAGTATTCTCCTTCCAGGGGAGAAGTAAAGTGTTCCCACAAACACCACACTGAGGTGTCATTAACACTGAACAAAAGTACAATAGCACTCTTGAGTAGGAAAGGGTGATTTCACAGCACTTGCAGATGAAAGACAACGTGCCCCATAACACAGTATAAAAATATCCCCAAGCCTCCTGCTTCACAAAGTGATTCAATGAAGAGCTATAAATAAGCAGGAGAGAGTCAGATGTTACAGTGAAAGAACTTGGTGACTTAACGACACATTAAGCTGATTTGGATAGTTAAGAATCAGTATGTTCCCACAGCAGTAAGATAAATAAGCATATAAGGAAATATATAAGCCTTTCCATGGCTCTTGACAAGGTAAACAGGAGAAGACTTTTCTATATACACTGATGAGATTATAAAAATGTGACCAGATGTCTTCTATGCTTCATAATAGCCCGTGAACTCTCAAGACATCTGCAGAAAATGCTTTGAGGATATCATTTTGATGTGCTGCCTTCTGCTTCCCTTCACTAACGTTGTTTCCCTTAACAGTGGACACAGGGATTGACTTCAAGCAGCTGTTCAACCCCGAGCAATCCGATTCTCTTCATTTTAACGGGATAAGGAGGCTGCAATAACTGTATCAAGTTGGGTGCCCTAGAGGAGTAGTTTCTTGCTTAAATAGTACTTGCCCTGGCAATCAAAATCAATACAAAGTCAAAAATGTAGAACCTCCCTCTGCCAGACAATGCCTGTATCTCCAGGTTCATCACACAGCATCTTTAAAAGCTGATCTATCAACCTTCTCTTTAGTGCTCAGTGGCAGAACTTAACCATCAGCACAAGATCAGTTTTGTCCTATTTTGTGTTATAATCCATATGAAGCTGGCAATGAAGCAATGGATGATTTAAGGATTGGCTCAATGTGCTATTTCTGACCCCCTTGAACCAACTGCTGAGCCCCTGAACCTACGACCAGGAGTAACTGGGCCACTCATTGCTTGAACAATGGCTGTTAAAAAAAAGCAATTGGTACCGGTGGCCCACTGACCATCTGCTGGATGAATAATGCTACCTTATTCTTAATTTAATTTCAGATTACTACAAAATGAAAAAAAAGGAAGCTGAAAAGTATGAGAACACAGCACATCCAATATACAGTTTAAAAAAGGTTACATAAATGCATGTTTCAAAGTTAGAGAAGGACACAGATTACCTTGTGGTGAAAGAATTTCATGGAGCCTCAAGATCTCCAGATCTGCCAGGGAGACAGCAGCACTGGTTCCAGGAACCAAACCTGCTGTGGCTGCTGGACTCCAAGGGGAGCTCTGGGGATTTCACTGCCCCAGCACAGCAGACCTGGGGCTGTGCAGGACTCAGCAAGAGCCTCCTTAACCTCCTTTGGCATCAGCTTCACAGAGACCCAACCAAGGAAAGGTGCTTGGCAGCTCGTGTGCCAGACGGAGGGGTGGGAGCAATGGTACTTGGAATGTTGAATAGTGTGAATGAAGCATTTGGGGATGGATTTAAAACATTTTATAGTGAGCATGGCGCACTGACAAATTCTTTGGAGCTAGGAAATCTGATTATGCATTAACAGAGCAGCCAGTTACTTAGGATTTTACCCTGGTTTTGACTCTAGGCTTGCCTCTGTAGCCTTCCAGCAGATACCACTCCTACTAAAAGCCAGTCGTATTTACACCATGGTTGAAAAATACATTTGCAAGCTGCTAAGACTAATTTTAAAAAGAACTGACAAAGTAAAATTTAATGAAGAGACAGGGGACTAGAGAGTGAACATTATAAAGATGTTTGTGGAGGAGTAAGCCTGCCTTTAACTCTCAAAAAGTCAAGATAACTTTGCAGCTAGGGATTAATACAAATTCTCTAATTAATTTTATTTTCTGTATATGTCTGCACGCAGAGGAGAGAAACAGGAGATGGAAACAGGGAGACCTGTAAACAAGAGACAAACTGAAGAATGTTGGTATTCTGCATTTTTAGTGGGGTGTCTGAGATAAAATTATTTTCATTATTCTGTCTTGCTCAGCTTCAAATCAACAACCAAAGGATGAAGATATCTCCAAGTGCATATTCTGTGAATTTCCATAAACAAGCTTTGTACTTGGGATTTGTGGAATCTTACTTAGTTTTTCTCTCATTTATTGTCTGGACTACCATAACACAACTTTAGCTTTCAATAAGGGTTCTTAAAAAAAAATCTGCCTTGACTGCAAGCTTCCTTGTACATTTCATGCTTCTACACTGCTTTTGGTTATCACTCTCTAAATTCTCTTTAACTTTCTTTTATTCTCTTTTAACTTTCTTTTTTAAGTCTATTAGATTAAAAATGCACAGATATGCACAATCATAAGCATTCCTTTTTTCTTTTTTTTCACAATTGCCAGCACACGCACAGTCCAAGAAGCTCTTCCCTAAAATTTCTATTTCTGCACAATCATTTGAATTACATCAGAGAAACCTTGAAGCCTGTGACACCAGATCTAGATGATGACACCATGTCACTGGCATCTATTCAGGACTTGCTGCTGTGTCATCACTGCCAGTGATGTGGGGATCAAGGTGGAACACACTGCACTTTTTGGCTACACTTTTTTTTTTTTAACCACGCCATATATTTTGTTTCCAGTGACCTCTGCGTGACCTTGCCCAAGCTGTTTTCTCTCTCTTTTACTTCCCCTCTACTTTTACTTGGAGTTTATCATCTTTAGGAAGGGCCAGTCTGTGAATAGGCACAGCACATACCACTGTGGATCTCTCATTTCAAAGCAGTAAATACTGACAGCAAATGATGACAAAGGCCTCAGAAATTAGAGAAGATGTGGTATAAGAGAGATTTTGCATTGCCTCCTTAGATCTACAACAACATGAGAACTTTTCTCATGTTATGTTGGGGTTAGGGTTGGGGTTAGGGTTGGGGTTAGGGTTAGGGTTATCATTAAAAACAACCTCTTTCTTCTCCACTTGACAGTCACTCAAATAGGCCAAACTCTCTACACAGGTTTTTTATATGTAGCACACTCAAACCATATTGCTGTGAAGCTCCCATAGGGTCTGTACACCTGCTCTTTTTAATTACCTTTTAAGTATTTCTGTCTTTATTGATGTTTTTGTGAAATTTTGTGTGATAAAGTTCAGCAAGCCTAGTCCTGGAAATCAGAGCTTACTAAGCTTTTAATTTTCCACTCCTGTTTCCTCAGCTCACCTTCCTTTCCCCTGTTCTTTGCCCAGCCCAATGCTTTTCCCACTGCTCACTGTAGTGCAAATCTTCTTTTTCTCTGTGTTCATCATCTCCTATCTTCTTCTAGAAGGAAAATGCCACATGATGCAACTGTCTAATAAGGTACTTCAAATAGATTATTTTATTCCATGTGGGAATAAATCAATGCAACAGATGCTGGCGTTTGTGACCTCTTTACAAGCCTTATCTTTGCCTTTGGTAGCAAATGAGAGGTTTTCTTGCTGAAAGAGCAAAAGATAAACCAATATTATTTAGTTTTCACTTTGGTGGCTGTTGATTAGTGCATCTGGATGAAGATGAGAAGCAGGATCAAAGGGGTTTGGGCACATGCATCTGCCTTAATATGGAAGTGGGCTTGGTCCAGCTGTCTGGCATTAGAATAACCCTTGGTAAAAATTGCTTGAATTAAGTGTCAGTCAAATGTGGACCTTGCACATGGTAGGACTGCTTAAAAGGAAGTGTCTGAGAGAAGCCATTAGGAGATGAAGAGAAGCTGAAAGACTCTAAGGAAGGTAGAGAAAACCTGATAAAATACATTCCCCCATCTTCTCCCCTGCTGCACACACAGATGTTTGCCAACCCCAGTGGAACAGGACAGATTACAAAGGAATTTCTTCCAGAGGCTATCTTCAAAGGATGTGCTCAGATGTATTTTAAAATAAATTGGGTGGGTATTGAATTCACATCATCATACTATATGTGCTACTTGTTTTTTCCTTAGTGGGTGACTCTTGGGGATTCTTCTCTCATTAGGTCCCAGACAGGAAAAAAACCACTTATTCCTTAACTGGAGAACTGTGTAATCTGTTTTTTTCATTGATCAATTAGTCATCATGTACAAAGGCCATAAAGTCCAACAGGCACCACATCCCAATTTCCCATGGATAGTCTTTCTTTGGTGAAAGCACAGTAATTATCAAATATTCTTTATACAATAAAGCATGTGTAAAGGATGAACTTAAGCCTTCACCTCAGCTTATGAGTTAAACGTAGTCATAACTTCCTCTTGAGTGGAATAATAAATTTGTTCCTCTGTGTAATTTGACTGCAAGGAAGGTAAGAAAGAAAAGCTGAAGTCTAGCAGAGAAGCAAGCCCAATATAAAGTAGCCTTAAGAAAAAATATTTACCCTTCAACAACACAAAGAATTTCATATTTTTGTGTGTACTATGAATTTTCCTGACAGATTGTGAATTTTCCTTCATATGCAATAATACAAGGTGTCAGTAACAGGAGCAAAATCTGAGAATGTTTCTGCCCTGTGACTTTTCTCTGGTGTTAGAGTATAACCTCCCTTTTGCTCCACAAAGGACTTTTTACAACTTCCTTCTTCATTTGCTCAGACCAAGTCTGATTTTTTCTCTGTCCAGGACAAACAAATGAAGAAGGATGACTGTGCAATTTGCTTCCTTCTGTTATTATGATCTGCTGCTCTTTCTCATTTTATTCCTTCTACTCCCCTCCAGGATAGAGAAAATGAGTCTGGGGCAAACAATATATGGAATTTGCTGATGAATTCAAGTGAGAGGTTGAAAGTGGGAGAGGGGAAAACACCACCTCTTTTTTTGCTGCTTAAGGGAGGGAATATTTCACCTGCCTAGAATCTAGATCTAGAATGATTATTTAAATAAGAGGATATTGTAAAGGCAGAATAATTAGTAAATAGCATGCAAAAGGTTAATGAATATCAGTTGATATTCCAACAATGAATATGAGAAAAAAAAAAGTGTTGAGGAAGCTTGGATCCAGGACCATGATGGTAGGTAGTTCAACATGCCAAATGGAAATGGAAATGTTTACAAAGCAAAAGGGATATCAAAACCAGGTTGGGGTTTTGCAATGGTTCAGGAAAATGTGCCCTGCACGGGGTGAAACAAGGATGCTGGGGACCCTTGATGCAAATTCAGAGCATAGAGTGAAATCCTGGAGGGAGATGAAATATACCATGCATGACTGATTTCATTATTCTCCTTTTTGAGTTTGCAAGTTTTTTGAACTTTCTTCATATCTTTGTCTTTTCTATTTTCTTTTCTGAGACAGGGTATTTTAGACAGAGATGGGCCACAGTTCACTCAGGAATGCTTAACTTTAACTCTTCTCTCATGGGACTCTTTGAGTTGTGCTTTTTTTGGTGGGGTTTTTTAAAAGCACCTTTGTTTCCTTTTTTTTTTTTTTTTCTTACCTTTAAATGATGATTCCTTCCATTTACTGATCTGCCTTCTTTCTAAACTTTATGCTTATTGATTTTTGAAGATAACCACTACAGACATGTACTCATTTCTGTGTACCATGAAGTCATTTGGGAGTTCACAAAAGAACATTTGCCCGGGTAATGAGGGCTGACAGTGCCCTGACCTTTGCTAATGTGACAACACAAAGTACTGTCTTATACCATCATTAAAGTGAAGCATCTTGATATCAATTATTATATCACTGCCTTGATCTCAGTAAATGACAAATTAAGCCTTCTTATATCAAACCCTGTAATTCAGCCACTTTTACATTTTCTGCAGCCTCCTGCCCCAAGTCTGGCTCCCCAGAAATGCCAGCAGAAATACTCTGTCTTCATGTTTCCCTAGAATAAGACCCAGATATGTTCAGGACTACAAGCTTAGGTATCCACAGAAGAGTGCCCATTGCAGCTGGCCAGTATGAAATGTTCCAGTGGTTTGTGCTTTTGGCTGTTTAAAGTGTGATTTCTCTGTCCTTTTCAGGAGAACAAAACACACAGCAGTGAGCACGACTGTCTCTTACTTTCTGTGAGATCCCACAGCCCTCTGCTGCCCAAGAGCAAGAGGTGTGCCCAGGAACAAATCCCAAGGGACTGCCTGAGGCATGGGAGGCTCAGGTGTGTCTAATTAACTTGTCCACTGAGACCGATACTCCACTTGTTTTAGGGGCATTATAATTTTTATATTTAGTACTTTTTTCTTCCTTTTGAAATTGCTGTGTGAGCCAGCCCTTTGGAGTCTGTTAGATGAACCAGCTTTTCTCACAAAAGGACTTGAAGAAACTTGCAGGTACATACAGGTGTTTCTGCCCAGCTCATTGGCTCTACATGGAAAGAGAAACTGATAATAGTGCAAGACTCCTGCTGATCTGTCCACCTTCAAGACACACTTGATTTCCTGAGGCAGGGTCAAGCAGGGCTGGAGATGGCTGCTGGCTGCCAGCATGGAAAAAAGGTAAAGGGAGAGTGACCCTAGAGGTGTGCTCTGCATCATCTTGGGACCACCTTTTACTCCAGTATCAGTGAAACAGTTTTGGGGAACTGAGTTTGGAATGCAGCTGTTTCCTGGGGCAAAGCAGTGACACTGACAGATTGGTTTTTCAGCCAATACAGGTTTGAATCTTGCTGCATGTGCTGCCATCTGTTTCTGTCAGGATGGAGCCCATTTATAGGTTCTGCTCTGCCCAAAGATGAGTGATCAGGAGTTAGCAGGGAGCATCCAACTGGAGGAACCATATTCCTATTAGCTCATTTTGCTCTGGGCAAGTATCAGCCTTATGCTTTTGACTGTTTGAGAAAACAAGCTGCTACTCTTACTTGCCTATTTGTGGATAGGAACATTATCTGTGAGTAACATCAGAAAGTCAGTATTTACCAGTGCATTTACCCCTAAGAATTCTTGTTCTGCCTGTAAGAAAAGGTCAGGGAAATAAACACTGTGCAGTGAGTTAGCACATGCTGATGTTCTTAATTTGTGCTGATGTTTTTTTCCCCCCAGATTTCACCCATGGCAAATATAATTTCTTCTTTGCATAGAAAAAAAACTTAAGGCTCTGGGAGGTTAATGAACTTGTTTGTTCACACTGTTGTAATAGGTTACATGCCAGAGTAGGAGCCAAAAACATGAGCTCTCACTGTGGTCCTGACATGCAATGTAAGAGTGCTGTTCCCTGAGGTTCATTTTCCCAGACAGACAATGAACTATGGGGCTCTTCGTCTGAGGTTAATTAGAGTCCCTGGACCTCTCCTTAAATTAAAGAAATTCCCTGAGGAAATGGATGCACCAAATGTGTCTCAAGAACTGTACATCCAGTTTAAGGTGGAACTGGGAGAGACAAGTGTTAAGCTGTGGCCAGAGAACACAGCAGTGCATACCAGGTGTGGGTGCACCACAGATACTTTCCAGGGAAAAGCAAAGCCACTGCCACTCTTAGAAGTTCCTAATTCCTGAAAGATCTGAGGTTGTTCACATTTTAGACCCAGTAGGACCAGGATGCTTTCTAGTTCTGCAGACCAAGTTACTCTGTAATGAAAAATATTGATTTTGCAGCTAGAAAAGGCTACCCACTTCTGGCTGAGAAAACAGAGGGCAGGCACTGTAACAGTTTGTGCAATAGGATAAGGGAGCAGCCTCCTGCTGCCCCAGCACTTGCCTGAATCAACAAATAAAGAATCATATGGGAAAAATGGCCTTTAAAGGATAACTCTGAAACTGAAGGGTTGTCTCAGGCATAATTCATTCCTTCCTGCTCCTGGGCGGAGGAAGATCAGTGGAAACCCTTCTCCTTTTCTTCATGCCCTGTGGGCTGCCTGTGGAGCATCCACAACATTGTCTGCATGTTCCTTATAAAAGGGAATGGCAGGGTGATGTGGGAGCCACTGAGAACCCCGAGGCAAAACGTGGGGTCTGCTGTGAGAGACACCCTGTGTCCTCATCCCTTGGCATCAGAGCACAATGCCTGTTGGACCAGGGGAGGCAACCCCACAAGGATTGAGTCTTCTGCCTTCTCTGGGGGTTTTCAGGATCTAGGTGTTACCTTGGATCTGTGCTGCAGAGCCAAAAATCCACAAGAAAACACAGAGTAACCGCTGTGAGTGAACAGGGCTCACATCTGGTATAATCTCCTTCTGCTTGCTCCAGCAAATTCCTTTCATCCATATGCTGTTTTCTTGAAAACATGCAAGATGGGAAAGTAGTAGTCTGTGGTTGTAGGACATAATCCTGTAGGTGTAGGACATGGGTTTCTCTTCCTTTGGAATGCCTTGTTTCTTCTAAAGTTAACTCTGAGTCTCCTTGAGGACGAAATAAATGCAAATAAAACCCGTCTTTTCCTTACACAAGCAGAAGTATTTTCAGTTTGCTCTTTTAGGATGGTGGTTGTTCATGTTGGGTTCCTGAGTTAATCATGACTTCACAGGCGTTCTTTCCAAAAAAAGACTGTTTATTTTCAGATGTAAAACTGAAGTGTAGGAAGGCTTCCTACACAGAAGTCACAGCACCTCTCAGCATCATAAGGCAAAACATCACTCTGGTAAGTCAGTGGTTGTATTTGGAGCTGCTCCATATTGGAACCCCTGGGACAAGGTAGGTTAAATACATTCTTTTTTTACCCAGAGTTTGGGTATGACCAATTCTAGATGTTTCAAAGCCAAACTGGCATGTTGCTCATAACTAAAACCAAACAAAAAGAAGAACAAAAAACCCTAAAGAGGAAAGATTTCGATTCCTGATGGGAGAAGCATGAGATGGATCCTGTGTTATTAGGCTAAGCAGAAGAGCCAGTTACTCACTGCAATTAATGATCTTCAGTCCAAGATATGAACCACTGTTAAAGAATGCCCTTGAGGCACCTCATCAGATCTGATGTATTCTGAGTATTTTTGGAAAATACCTACAGAATCAGGTGAGAAGCAAAGCCTTTAAATAACCCTACAAATTTGAAGTGTCAAAGAAGCACTTTTAAAGCATCTTTGGGAAAAGGAACAACATCCTTTGAAGTGGAGGCAGGTTGGATTTCAGAACGAAGCAGCTTTGCAGATTCAGACACCTGCTTAATTAGAGGATGAATGTGAAATCCTTAAAAGGCTTTTATGAGGCAGCACTTCAGAGAACAAGCATCCCTTTAGCATCATCACAGAAGAGCTGTTGGCTATTATCTTTGGAGCTCGGTCAAAACCAAATATATTAGAAAAAAGCTCTCTCCATACATGGTGGGATGAGCTGTATGCAATTCCTGGACCTCAAATAGGAAGCATTTTGAAAGAATCAGGGACAGCTGGAGTCATGGATGCTTTAAGAGGCAATATGCAAATCATTATGCAACCAGAAAACAAATTGACTAAGGAAAAAATGGGTAGGTAGACAGGAGGCACACAGTCATGTAAACACAATCAAGGAACATTTTGTTCATGATTCTGTTGTGCTTCAGTGGTCTGTCCTACAGTCTTCAACCAACAGTACCAGAATAGGAAGTAAAAGAGATAAAACCTTTCCCACCACCTTCTAAGCAGGAAAACAACATCTGTTGATAGAGCAGTGAAGAGAAGTTCATGGAAATGAGCTTTAAGAAATGCTTGTAACAGCAAAGGTCTCTGCTGTGTCACTTTAGGTAGAGATATCTGAAAAAAATTTAAAAAAATAAAACAACTAAGAGAAAAACAGCTGGTTTTCCCCCTCTCAACTGAAGAAAACTGCAAAGCTTGTAACTGGTAAGGGATGAGAACACAAAGCTGACAGAAGGGAGTTCCCTTTTCTAGAACTGGCCTATATGAAGACAAAGCAGTAACATGATCCTAATCAAAACCAGGGAAAAGGCTTTTAATAGGGCACACAGTGATTGCAAGAACTCTGTCCATAGAGAACTCAGTTCTGACTCTTTATGTAGAAATGGACATTCTTTGGAAAAGTCCTACCTGTTGTGGGAGGTGTGTGGCCTTCACCCAGGAGACCACTGCAATTATTGCATCTCTTCAGAGGTACTGGGAGCTCCCAGGAAAGCAGGTAGGCACCTTTACACCTGACTGTGCTTATTTCAAGAAAGGAAGAAGAAGAAGAATGTAATGTGCTGAAGAAACAGACCTTTCCTTGCCAGGCTATGGCCAAAATACTGAGTTTCTCAGCAGTTCTCAAGGTCTGCATCCTTTAGTCAAAGCATCATCTGAACAGATTAAAATATATTTAATATTTTATAAGCTTCGTAACTTACATCACTGATGATGAAAAACACTCAGAGGGAAAGAACTGTAATTTTAATAGACAATGACAATTCCCTGCTGTGCAGTATTTAGTTTTATTCCCAATCACAGTTCACTGTCTTTTACAAAGTGTGCTGCTTAACTTTTCAAAGTAGCCTTGTTCTTTTAAGACACTGTTTTCAGACTGTTTCTTTAAATTGCCATTATTGTATTCAATGCTGAAAACAAAGTGAAGAAAATTGACAAATTTATGCAATAAAAATATAAGCAGATATACTGCAAATAAAACATGTGCTTGGGAAATAGAAATACATATTAGAGCTTAGGGCAAAACCAATCTATTTTGGAACTTAAAATACCCAAGATACAACTAATGTAAGATACAAATGGAGCAGCCTATTAATTCCTGTAAAGTAAAATGAACTAAAAGACTGACTAGGAGGCCATAAACTAGTTATTTAAAAAGCTAAATGGCAAAGCACATATTTTCCTAGAGTTTCTCTCCCACTGTAGTGTAAACATTCATGCTGTGTTAGTTCTGATACCAAAGCACAGTAAGCACCTATATTATGCAACACGAATTGCAAGGTTTGGTGTACTGGCTTCCATTTTTATTTCAATAGGGCTCCACAGAGTAAGTGGGATACAATAAACATTTCCTGTAGCATTGCTGCTCAAATAATCTGTTCCCATCTGCAGTGTTTTGGGAGGAGTTTTCAACCCTGTTGCTCATCTCTGATGCAAAAGCTCAAATAAGTCATTTAAATGCATCTTCTCATTTTTCACTGACTGCCCACCTGCTCTGTGGACTTGTCTACAGCTTTTGCCTACACATGGTTTGTCACCTGTGAGCTCCAAAACAGACCTGGAGGGTAGATGAGCTCTTCCATGACAACCAGGTAAACCCTGGCACTTGCACCAAACCCAGCCCCACTCAGGGGATTTATGTCTTTGTGAGGCCTAACATCTGCCTTGGTTTCCTTCCAAGTTGGATGTTCAGCATAATACAGAATAATTGTTTCTGCTTAGGAAGAAGTTTCACCAGGCTGCAGTAGTTCAGGAATGTGTCATTTGGCTAATCTGGAAACTCCTGGGATAATTTTACCTGAGACTGACTGCAAAGACACACAAGCTTCAGCTGAGGCAGAACACAGCTGCTTGCCTCCTCTGCTGTGCAAGCTGCCCTGAAGACATCCAAGCCACCAGCAGTCTTCTCCAACGAGTCTCTCTTAATTTTTGGGACCAGTTCAAGACCTGGATCCTGTTTTAACATGAAACAGAAAAATCAGATTTGATCTGCCTCAAACCTTGATCTGTATCAGCAAACCTTCTATGAGAAAGAATTTCTACCCTAGGAGATACTCACAGAATAAATATCTCCTTGTAGCCCAGCTGCAAGGTGAAGAACCAGCTGCTTCTGGAAAAGGCCCCTGCTGTGCCCTGGAAAGGGAAAATGCCAGCAGACCCAGGGCATCCCATGTTTTACAGATCTGTGTTACAGGCATGAGATGCTGTCTCATCAGTGGCTGGGGCAATGCAAAAGTTAAGCAAATTCTGTAATCCCTGCAGTTACTCTTGATTTTCTGCACCTGCAAAAGATGAGCAGGAATTCCCATTCTTGAGCTATATATATATGTCAGGGTAAATTTACATTGTTTAACTGAAATCAAAGGAACTGCACTGATATATAGGAGCTGAAAAGTCTGTTCCAACATTTCATACATCCAGAAAAGTATCTTTATTTTTGATTTCTCAAGTTTCTATGTGTGCAGATTGTAAACATTTTTTTCATATCTTCTTTTTAGAAAGATCAAAAGATTTTTCACAGTATTCTGTGCATTGAAATAGAAAATTACTATTTCTCTAGAAGCTTCCTTGCATGATTGAAGCAATCTGGTTGAATTTCCACAAGTTTAACACAGTGTTCTCAACTTCTGAACTGTGTATGTGTATACAGAAATGTGGAAATTACACTAGTATCTATATTCTTGACGTCTTATCGCTTTCCTTTTTCATTACTGAATAAAACAGGCTACAAATCTGGGATCCTGTACTTAATTATGGGAAAGTGGTATCAGACTTCTTCCATTTTAACTGCATTTAAAATGTCAGTAACTATTTTAGGTGCAATAGCCTAAAAGCCTATCCTAGCTCATAAACCCAGAAGATGTATGAAAACGTGCTTTTGCATTCCCCTGAAAAGTAATTTTTACAACTCTGTATTTGCAAGGAGTTCACAAAACTAGCAATGCATTTATTTTTCAAAAGAAATGTCCATAGCCTGTAGAATAATTCAAACAGGTGCTAATTAGGTGTATAGAAAGGCCACTGAGGACAATTTATATATCCCCCTGCAAGAGAAAAAAAGCTGAATAAATATTAATTGCTTATATTATGCAACTAATTATTTTTAAGATGGCACTAAATTAACTGCAAATATTATAATTACAAAGTACTGGGTGATTTACTAAAGATTAATTGAAATGATTAAGTGCAAACAGCATAATTTTGCAAGGTTGTGTTAACACTTTCTGCATGGAAAAAAAGGGACCAGCATGGTTGTTAGTGGGTATTGAATGAAGCACTTCAAGCACATTGTGAGAGCACCAGTGGCCTCTCTTTGATGTCCTCTTCTCCTGGAAGGGTATTACAGCATTTCCACGGGGGGAAATCCTTGTAGTGCTGGTGATGACCAAAATGCCTAAACCAGCCTATTTTAGGACAGTGACATGGAGTGACACAAAAATGTTGCACCATGGTCTGTGCAGCAGCCTCTTCTGAAAGCTGCAGCAACTGCATGTTTTATATGTTAATACATACATGTAAAACATTTACATGTTTTAAACATATATTTTATATGGGGTTTTTTTTGTGGCTTAATATTTAATACAATTAAAATATAGTTATTTAGAGAGTGACAATGGAAAACAGAAGAGACCTCAGTACTGAGAATAATTCTAGACTTCTGAGGCAGTTGGAGGAAGATCTGCATGTGTTCTTTTTGACTAGCACATGTCAGAGCAGTAATGACATTGACTGGAAGATGTTTCACTTTTCACTCACACATATGCCATATGTCATTACAAGAAGCACTGAGAGTAGTGAAATGCTATAAATGAAAAGAAATGCTTTGTACTTATGGCCAGTTGTAACACTAAGCACTTCCAGTGTGCAAGATAGGGAATGCCTCCTACAGAGGTAAACTTGACCATGTGAGGAGACATGAGGAAAGCATGTATATCAACTGATTTCCACTTTAAAATGGGTAGACTGCTTATCAATTTTCAATAAAAAGCTGAGATCCCTCTGATACCATGTCAGCTAGGAAATTTTGACTGTAAACTGTTTAACGTGAAGAGTTCCATTCAGGAATGTAGGAACATTCTGGATCTTTTTTGTCCTGCTCAGTATCTCACTTCAATGTGTGTTTCAGCTCCTTTCACTTTAACAGAAATTGCTTGAATTTAATAATGTCAACACTGAATATCTCAGTAAATATGGGCAAAAAGGCTTGACTAACATTAAAATCAAGTCTGTAGACAACATCCATTAGGACAACATGGAGAAGACTCATATAGGATGAGAGAGTCAAATTTAAAATTTCTCTGTATGTTGCAGTCTTGGTATCAAAAGGGAATAGGGCTATTTGAAACACAGATCTGATTTAAGAGATCAGAGAGATGTGAATCTCACAGCCAGATACCCATGCACAGAGCTTCTGAAGTCAATGTGGCTGGACAGTATTATTTGTGTGCCTTTATCAAGCTCTGACAGACATTTTTACCTCAAAAGGTTCATTACTGAGAGATCAGAATCACAGTTCCTTATGCAATAACAAAGTTGCACTAGAAGAGAGGGCACAGCACTGGCAATGTGCAAGCCAGAAAAAAAGGGGAGAGGCCAGACTGTGTAAAGCATCTAAACTGCAAAAAAAAGTCCAATTCCTAGCAGGTGGCTGTGAAGTTGTCTGGAAGTGCAGTCTCTTGATTCTCTGCTGCTCTTTGCCTGGCCAGTCTCCAAGAGATGATCTGGAGAGGTGTAAAAGCTGCTTGAAATCAGCTGAGAGCACTGGGCTGAGAGCAGCCAGCTGGAGCTGCCGTGCCCTGGCACCCTGCAGCCACTCTCACTCATCCTCCCCTGGTGCTCTCACAGCCAGCAAGGGCACTGGAGACCACGGACCCCAGCTCTTACAGGAACGAAACCTGCAGAGCAGTGAAACGCTGAGAACTGTGCCCACGGCAGCTCTGTCTGATTTGGTAAAAAGCCTGCATCACTCCCAGCAGAAAATTGTACATTGATTTTACTCACAAATGCATGACAGCAGTTACTTTCCAATGCTGGCATTCACAAATGCGGGCACAGCAAAATATTCAAAGTCATAGCAAAACAATAAACAATCAGAAAGCAGTGGCTAAATATAATTCATAACTGTTAGGCAAAGCTACAGCAATGCTCTTAGACTGGTACCTTATTTTACACTGAGATTACATAGACAAGTTCAAAAGTATTTTGAATTTAGACCTTTGTAATTCCATCGTAATTACAGTGTCCTGGGTAACAAACTAAGACTTTGGAAAGCAGGTATCCTATTCATCTGAAAATGAATGCTTCCTTTATCTGACACAGCCAGTTGGTTTTGCCTTTGCTGGTATAGATGGTTTGTTTGATGGAAAATATTATTTTTTAAATATGTAAATGCAACTGATCCTGAGGGAAAAAAATATCATAAACTACCAGTAAAAAATAAACTGCATTGCCCTTTAAAATGGCACCATTTTTGATGCTCATTGTGAACCTATTTCAGCTGGTTTAACCAGTATGTTTTTTAACAGTGTAGAAGTGCTTTTGCATGAAATGTATTAATTGATGTAGAGCCCTCTTCCCTCATTCTGCAGCAAGTTGTGTCTATCAAAATATTGGTTGAGTCCAATGAAATCAGTTGATTCCACCTCACTCCACGATTTGAACTTGTGTCTTGTTACAGAAACTTTTAAAAGGTTGTCTTGTTCAGCTTGAGAGATGAATACAAATATTCCCCAACCAATCCCCAAATCCAAACCCTTGATTTTTCAGAGGTTTCTGTTTAGCAAAATCATGACATTTAGCAACAAGAAATAACCCCCTGGGTGAATTATTGCATACTTGCCTCCTGTGGGGCTTCTGCAGCTCCCTCTGCTGCAGCTGAACACGTGGCTGGTGAGATCACCACCAAAACCTTTCCAGAACAGACCTCAGAAACACACCTGGCTCTGGCTGCTCCAGCTCCCTCTCTGCAGGTGAGAAAAATCTGAAAACTCCAAACTGCCCAGCTGACATCTGGCAGGATCAGAGCCCAGCCCTGAAACCTCTATCCACAGGAATCCTGATGGACACTTTCAGTGCCTGAATGATGGCTGAGCAAAAAAAAACCAGCAGTCTGGCTGACAAGCATCAGGCAGGAATTGCTCCACTGAAGGCAGAGTGCTTGGTGTGAGCTGAGGGGCAGGTGGTGAGTGTGAGCTCATGGGGTACATTTCTGTGTGCACACAGAGCTCCTGTCTCACTCAGCCAGCACAGTGCAAGATTCTCTAGGAGTGCCAGGCATTACAGAGTCCTTCCACTGCACAGATGATGGGACCTGCACACCTCTGCAGGTAAAAGCACTTTCCCAAAGGGCACCGAAAATGAACACAAGAAGCAGCATTTTTAATTATGGTTCCATAGACTGGTGCAGCTCACAAAGCCTGGAAACCACAGGACAGCCATTTAAATACTTGTGGGAAAACTGATTTTCACTGATCAGACTGGGAAGCACTCCTTAGGGATATTACTATCTTTACCATTGTGAAAAATCAGAGTTAAAATATAAAATACTTGATATTAATGTGTCTTCTCCATTTTATCTCCTTGCTTCAACATTAAAACTGAATAATATTTTAGAAAATTTAGCTGCTGCCTCTTTAGAGATGCTGCCTTTGCAGCTGGGTGCATCCATGGTTCTGATCATACCTTTATGTCATAAATATGATCTAGGAACCAAAACTGGAAATGAAACTCAAGCCCCACCTTTGCAAACAAAATTAGATATGTTCACTGATACTGCCTGGAAATGTGCAAGTGTAGTGAGCCTTTGTTCTTATTGTCTGCTTGCTCTGTGCTATTGTCACCTCCTGTGGTGACACCCAGCAGTAATCCTGGCCCATGGCACCTTCTATGAGTCAGGCTGCTAGAACCAAAGTTGCCAATAAAATGCCTGAAGCTGGCTAGTGAGACCCAGGGCTCTTCTTCTGAGTAATCTCAGTGACTGGGTAACGCCAAGTATGTTTTACCAAAAACCAAAGGCAAGTCTTTTACATTAAATCTTACAAAACTGTACATAAGAATAGTCTACAACATGAAAATGGCCATTAAACTGCTGTAATAATTATGAAATGTAGTAAATATAACAATTCTAATGTTTCATATATTTATCATATTAATCACTGTATTCACACAGTTGTGTTTGTATACATATATTCAATGGCACTGTAAACAGTTGTTGGAAAACACACATTAACTCTTAACCCATTAGAAGTTATTATAGTACTTTTTCATCCAAAAAGTTAAAATGCATCAATGTATCATTGACTTAAAAAAAATAGCCTTGTAATATAATGCACATTTGACATTTTCTAGGGTAGCAATCAAGATGAAGCATAACAGAGAATGTTCTAGATTTCAGGATGTTTTACATTTACACCTAATGTGATACAAAATTTTAAACATTAAATGTAATTAAATAATACACAGTTTATGAAACAGTTGATTTCAGAGATCCATAATACACAGAATCTAGTTAGTGTCTAACTGAAGTTCCCAATAATTTATATCTCTGGGACCTTTATGGAAAACTTAAGTTGGTTTCTATGTAACATCTCATAGGCAAAGTAAGTTTGAACTGAATTATCATTTTTTTCTTTTTTTTTTTTTTTTTATTTTTCTTTAAAGAGCTTCATTCAAGTGGATAAAACAATATTATTATATTTATTTATTTTTCCC
>JAOTQP010000469.1:1935016-1956593 GCA_026413545.1 Cichladusa arquata | reverse complement strand
CTGAATTATCATTTTTTTCTTTTTTTTTTTTTTTTTCTTTTTCTTTACAGAGCTGCATTCAAGTGGATAAAACATTATTATGATATTTATTTATGTTTCCCTTTGCTGGACATTCATCCAATAAGCCTTGAGCATATGCTAAAGCATCTGGTAATGACATTTTGTGGGGCAGGGAAACTCAATATCTATTCCCCCAGTAAACAAAGTGGTTTTATTTTTTTCCACAGTTAAGGCAACTATACTGATATATTAGACACACCATATGTTTTTTATGTTGCTTCCTACAATCTAAACAATAAGAGTGAAAAGATCTTTGATCTTGACCACTCAGGAGTTTCATCAGGGTGGTAGAGAGCACTTCACCATACAGGGGAGCAGCCTGGTGCCTGGGCTGGTGGGAGGTGTCCCTGCCCATGGCAGGGGATTGGGACTCAATTATCTTTAAGGTCCATCCCAACCCCACAACGTTCTATGTTCTGTGAACTGTAGCACAGCTTGTTAGCTGTTCACTAAAAAAACCAAAGTATGGATTGCCTTGAATTTGAGGACTGACCATTCATGTAACCTACCAGAAGAATTAAACAAATAAACAACAGCCTGTCAGATTCTAGCAGAGAAAACTGATAGAAACAGTAACACACACATAGACAATTTCTGTGTCTTCAATTATTTCTACCCCATAACTTAAGCTAGTCAGACCCTTGTGACCATCCTCGTTGTACCTTGGGTGGGCTTTGCCAAAAGATATCTGCAGACACTGTAAGTGAGGACACTTGGTATCTGCCAACTCCAGCATTTCACTTCTTACTTATCCTAACAAATCACATCAACTAGAGAGCCATTTCCATTTGTTTCCAGTCGGGTAAGGCTGCAGGTGACAATGACAGTGAACAGGAGCACTAGCACAGCATCTGCAGGGCAATGCAGCTACAGGGGACAGTGCCACAGAGCCACCAGTGCTGCCACAGCAGCAAGGGAGGGACTCAGGGCTGGGCTGCTGCCATTTCCAGTCACACTGTGCTTGGAGGATGACTTGACAGTGCTTGTGGTGGTTGTGGTGTCAATCTTTTTCACGGTTGGTTTTGGTTCATTTCTGTTTTCTGGATGGGTTTTCTTGTCTTTGAGTATATCTGAAAACATGAAAGTAAACATGAGATTAATCACACATCTTTTAAACAGTGCTCACACATATTTAAATATTGCTGGAAGATGTTGTACACCCACTCTGAATAACTGAAACATGGATGGAAACTGATGGGGCACTTGTTTTAGTTGGGCTCAGCATGGCTGCTCTGTCCTCAGCACTCACTGTTTTGCTCAACGAGTCTTCTCTGCCTGCCTGGCTCTCCTTGGCTACTCACAGACACATCCTGAGCAGAATAATAGGTATTCTGCATTGTAGTGGCTGGGCTCAGAACCTGATCTTCTCTCACAGAAAGTATCTTCAGTTTCACCTGGGCAAGGAACCAGCTCCTGCTTTAAAACGTGGTGTTAGGGTTGGCTTTGTCACAGGCTGCAGTGGAACACCCTCCAGGCTGGTGCTGCAGGAGACTGGACATTGACTTCACAGAATCCCAGAATGGTTTGGGTTGGAAGGGCCCTTAAAGATCATCTCATTCCACCCCCTGCCACGGGCAGGGACACCTTCCACTATCCCAGGCTGCTCCAGGCCCATCCAACCTGGCCTTGGACACTCCCAGGGATGGGGCACCTACAGCTTCTCTGGGCACCCTGTGCCAGGGCCTCAGCACCCTCTGAGTACAGAACTCCTTCCCAGTATCTAAGCTAAATCTCTCCTATTTTCATTTAAAATCATTACCTCTTGTCCTTTTCACTGCCTATGTAAAGGGTCACTCTCCTCCCTTTTTGTAAGGCTCCTTTAACCACTGGAAGGCTTCTCCCTCCAGATGCATTTTGAGGCAATTCCATGTATTTTTATATAAATAATTGGATTCAGAAGAAAATAGGAGTAGCCTTTTATTGTAAAAACATGGATTTTTTTTTAAAGGGAGAAAATAATAAATTTTAGGTTATGAAGACATTCCCAAGCTATTTGCAAATATTACTGAGACCATATTGCCCTTAAACCCTCTCACTGGCAATATGGAGAAAACAAACAAACAAACAAACAAAAAGACTATTTCATCTGCTGAAAGGATGATGATTTTATGGTCAATATGTAAAAGCATACCTGAGTGCTCGGAAAGAAGAAATGCCTACCTGGAAGAATTTATAATTAACAATAAATGTTTAGGTCTAAGTTTAAAGGATTTGTGTTACTAATGAATGCGGTGCACATACGTAAGAAAGCAAAAGGCATGGATTTGTAATGCAGATGAAACAGCAGTCCAATCTTAAAATGAAAACTCTGAATCACAGAAGCAAGTTCCTGGCAGAAACTGGAAAGATGGAAAGTATTCCAGAAATGTAAATGCAATCTGAGATCATTGTCTGCATGTCAGTAGTTCTGAACAACCATCAATAAATTCACTTGATACTAAAAATGAGCTATTGTATTGGGAAAGCACATATTACTCTTTTGCCAGAATAAACTGTAAAAGAAATGCAATGAATTCCTCCATTTTACCATAATATCAACATTAATCCCAGAGGAATGTGTGATTCCTACACCTGACTCAAGAGGGACTGCAGTGAAGGGACAGCAGCTGGCAAGGCATACTTTGGGAAAAGGGCATTCTGCCATTGTGCTCAAAATTCCTTATGGCAAAGTGCAGGCAGAGCTCTGCTGTGATTCCAACTTGGAACAAAGGAGGGGGAGAAAAAACATGCTCGAAATGTTTAGAAAATATCAGTATTCTGAGGACATTTGAAGAAAAATGGACAACCTTCAGACTGTCATTAAAGTAAATTAAGAATAAATCATGGAAATACGTGTGTTCTGCCACCGCCTCGAGTCCTTTCCATCACTGTCACTCTCCTTTGCAGCTGCAGTAAAGGCACTATTTCTCTGCTGCCTCTTATCCCAGCCTGCTGACTTCAGCTCTCTGGGGCCAGCTGATTAAATTAAGACCTCACTCAGGTAAATCTATTCCCCTCTTTCAGCTGGCCATGTCCAGCATTGTAACTTGATTGGCGTCTATAAATCGGGCAGACTGAAATGTATTAATTCGTTTATTTTCTTACTATTGACTTTAACAAAAATCTAGGGTAAGATTTAATGCTATCAGAGAGACTGTTGGTTTTTAAAAGCTTTCCTCTCAGTGACTGCTTAATGCACTACATAACAAGCATTAAATAATACATTAGAAAATTCTGCCTTTATCCTTTCCAGGGGAAGGACTCCATTCTGAATTCTCTCTCTGTCTTCACAGCAGAGGATTTTCTGATGCTATTCATGGCCAATTCTAATTTGGGATCTAATTGTGCAAAATTGGCATATTATTCAAAATGCTCTGTTTTCTCCTTTTTTAAAAATAAATAAAAATAGCTTTACTTTCAATTCAGCTCAAAATCTTTTTCAATCCTTTATCTGATTTTTAAGGCACAAATTTCAGCAGTATAAAGATATCCTGTTTTATTCCAGTTTCTTCAGAGTTCCTGTTGCTTACTCACTCCACGATTTTGGCTGAGACACTCTGAGTTAAATGAGTTTTTCCTCTTATATCTTTTTCTCTGAGTCAGAGATGGCTATGTTCAGTCTACTACTGACATTCAAAAGGCAAAAAAGTACTGATCATGCTAGGAAAGAAAAAAAGTGTAAGTGTGAAGACTAGCACAGAAATGAAACTTCAGTCCCAACACAGCAACCCCCAGATGTTCAGCACCTATGAATCCAGCCCCTGGAGTATGACTTCATGAAACCAACCCACCAAAGTCCACAGCTTTGGTTTGTTCTCCTATTTACCTTCTGTGTTTTAAAGGCTTTATGGCTGCCCATTGGAAGCTTTCTCCACTGCTAGAAACTTCCTTCCACCATCATCCCTCTCTCCTTTCCAGAGATGGAGTGGTTAAACTCTCTGCAGGCTTCATCTCACCTCAGCCTGACCATGGGATGGCCTTTGGCCACTGGCACATGAATATTGTTCTGTGCAGTTTATTTACCACTGCACCATGGCAGTGATAGAGCCACTGCAGTAGCACCGTGCTGCTCCCTCATCCAGGCTCTCAGAGAGAATATTCAAATCCTGCCCAAAAGGGTGCTCAGTGAAGGCAGCTGACTGCCCAAGCAGCCTCTCTGAGCAGCCTTTTGGGACTCCTGCCGAGGACAGGGTCTGCTGGGGTCACTGAGGATGGCTCTGAGTCCTCCAGGCCCCGAGATTACAGCTCAGTTAGTCCAGGGGATTGAGTCCACTTCCTTAGCTGAACTCTCATCTGCGTTAACTGCTGCTGAACTCACATCTTGACAGCATAAACAAAACAGGGAATGGAAATGGCTTGACCTCGCTGTTCAGAGTGCTCAGGATTATCTTCACCCCCGAGATGGAACTGCAGATTGCTGCCCAGTAATGCACGTGCTGCTCCGACCGCACCGAGCTACTCATAGAAACCTCTGTGCATCAACACTGCTCCTCAGAGACACAGCTTAGGAGGGCAGGGGGACCAAAACTGTCACTGACATCTACTTTAGGAACAGGAAACCTCCCCTATAGTGAGGGCTGATTATGCCTTTCAAATGCATTCAGTGAGTCACATGTTAAAGTACACCTGAATCAGAATGGCAAAACAATGCCATTGTAATTTCTTTAAGTTATTACTGGGTCATCAGACAGAAGTTCAAGTCATATTGGCACCCAAGCTGTCAGTTCCCCCTTCCCAGGCCTAATGATTTGCAGTTTGTTATTGCTAGGGATTCTCAAAGATGTAACTATTGGTACACTTGCACGCTAGTGCTCTAGCGAGCACTATCCACAGGGTCTGCTTTAATCTGTTCATGTTTCCTACTGTCCTACCAAGGGATGAACAAGTTCAGCTATTTAACAGAAACCTCCTTCCATTTTTGTCCTTCTCTTGATCCGATTTGTGCTCAGTCCTTTCTCTGTGATGGTTAATGACTGGACCTCTGCTCCTCAGGCACTGCACTCGTGACTGGCCAAGAGCCTGCGTGCCTCTCAGGCTGCAGATCCACTCAGACAGGGGTACAGCCCCTGTGAGCAGAGGCTGAATAAAAACAGAGAGATTTGCCAGACCAGTCCTGTAAATGTTAATTACAGCAGCCTGGTTTCTAATGGAGCAGGGCACTGACAGCAGAGAATCCATGCTCATCAATCCACCGTGCCCACACCGTGGGGATTCTGGACACGTTTCCATCAGAGAGAACCAGAGAGAACTTTCAACCCAGCTATTTGGGGAGACAAAAGAAGCAGAGATTGTTTATTTCTGCTTTCCCCACGTTAATTACATCAAGTCAGACCTGTCCATTTCTTTCTAGACTTTCATGCAAACACTGTGCTTTGAAAAAACAGACTGTCAGCATCTACAACAACAAATTAATGCCTTGGTCCTGAATGCCTCCTCATGGGTGTAATGACACTCATAATGCAGCTCTGAAGTGAACTGGTCAGCACCTGCAGTTCCTCTCCACGTTGGAGCTCAGTTGCTTGATAAATTTCCCTTCGATCACAGGCTTGGGTTTGGCTGACAGCTTCATAAGAAAATTAAAGCTAGGTGCAACTTGGTGGAACAGGCTCTTAAATTACAGTAGATGCTGCAGTGTTATTATTAGCGTTTTATCACCCCGGGTAGCAAAAGCTGAAATTACTTTTACATATTCAAAGGAAGAAGCTCTGAAATTGCAAAACAATGCTGTCGCCATAAAATGTACCAACAATTTCCAAATAATCCATTATGTTGACATTAAGACCAGCACTAATTATTTCCAGTTACGGCTGCAGCAGACAAATGGAAACAGGAATGCTGTGGAAATGGGAATGTGAGAACTCCTGAAGTATGATAACTCGTGATGCCATTCTCCAAATTCTGGAGTCTGTTATTGTCATCTGTGTAATACCAGTCAGTAACAGGTGGGTGTAATGTGTGCTTTGTGGAGCCAGAAGAAGGGAGCACTCAACAGCTCTGTATGTACTGTTCTGCCATCTTCTGTTTCAGCCTGAGAATGTGGTGTCCAGAGAAGCCTTTTCCCCACACACCTTTTTATGGAAACCTGGTGTTAGGAGGGGAAAAAAAAACGTTTAATCAGAAAAAGAAAGAACCCAAGGAGTTTCAAGTGCACAGACCACTCTCCCCACTGAACTCCTGAGAGGCATTAGGTTCAGACCAGCCTTTCCAGAAGATCTGTGGGACAAGATTATGGTAAGCTGATGTGTCCCAGTTAGATTCTGAGATCTTTCCGTTTCTCTTTTTAAGAAGTTTCTCTTTTTTTAAAGAATGAGTGGGGGGATAATCATAAATTGGGACCAGGATTATCTACGTCCAGGTTTTAATTCTATATTAAGCTCTGTGATGTGTGTGTGATCTTTGGCAGATTACCATTCCCTGTGGGCCAGTGAGAGAACTACTATATTTCCTGCACATTTTGTGCATTCTGGATACAAATCCTTCCATCAGAGAGCTATACCCACTCTCCTAAAGAACTGACATTGGCTGGAACTTTCAGAAGCTAATTTAAATGCAATAAAGAAAAGTCAGGAACAACCATGAGACAGTTTGAGATGTAAGGTGCCTAGAAGCCACACTTACATGAAATGGCAGCTCCTTCCCCTTTTCCCAAGCAATCTTTTAGTCCATACACATCTGAGTGCAATATATAGAGAGTGTATAGACAGAACAGGACATTATCTCAGCTGTCCTGCTCTAAGGAAACCTGTCACTACTGTGCTTGGCTTTTGATATACAGTGGCCATAGCAAACCCTGCAGGATTTTCAGGAGCCACAATACAACTGTATTAGTTCTGGGTTTAAAAGTAAACCTGCACTTAGAACTGCCATGGTAAATGTCAAGCAGGAACAATCCATCTTTTCCTTGGGAAGAAATAATCTAACCTAACAAACCTCGTGTGATTCAGCAGTACTTCCATTAATCAATCAGTCATTTGCAAGAAATGGTTTCGTCATTTTGTTTATATTGCACTATTATATTTGTTAATATGGGGCTTATTCAAATGCAGACAAGCTGAAAGTATAAGCTTAAAACATGCCAAACATCTTTTACATTTCCTGGAAACATCTGTTTTTAGTCTAGTCCTAGGCACATGTTTGTGGTTGCATGTTTATGCTTGTTTAGTTTGCCAGATACCTCGTAGGCAGCGCAGCACAGCTGACATGATATCCTGAAACACAGCATGGAAGTATCTGTAAAACATGATGTTCCCAGTAAATCTGTGCAACACTCGTTGTAACTTTCTTGTAATAAAACAACTCAAAAGCCCTGTGACAGCCGTCTGCCTTCACTGTATGGTGCAATTAATTAGCTAAGTTTGGAAATTGTGTGCATGCCTCAGTGGCAGTGTCAGGAAGACTGAGAGCGATCCTGATGCATGCCTCACATGCTCCAAACTCCTATTAAACTTAATGGGAGTTTGGGGGGATGAGAGGAATGCAGGGCTGACCTTTATGGTTAAAGATGAATGTGGGCTCCAGACTTCAAAGATTAGGTGCCCCTGCCAGTCTGGAGTGAGCAAGTGATCAGCACGCCAAGTGCTGAAAGCATCTGCTAAATATCATGCCACAGCTCAAAGCTGTAATTAAGAAAAATATAAACTGGCTCGAGGAAGAAAAATATTAGTAATAATTGAAAATGCTTTGGCTGTTGCTTTTGTCCTGATGATCTCATTAGTTTTGGTTACAGAAATAGTTCTCACACTGGCTGACGTGGGGCATGCTTTGTTTGTGCTCTCCTTCTACCCACATCTTTCCCTGTTAACTTTTATTGCTCAATACAAAGGTCAAATCGAAGGCTTAATTAAATTGTATGTGGGGAAACTATAAAGTTATTTTGGAAGGGAGTACAAAAATATTTAAAGCCATCCCAACTCCTCCCCCCCAGAAACTCCCTAATTTCTCAGGAAGAAAAAGAGCATGTGTTATTGGCACTCTTTCCCTTAAGGAGAAACTGCACCTTTTCTGGCTTCAAAATTTACATGTTACAAACATCCAACCTTTTCATAACCTGCTAATTGTACTTGAAATTGACATTTATAATGAGGATTTTAATTTATCTCTGCTGCTCTAAATGCAGAGGGCTCCATTTTGTAAAAGGCCTGGATATGATCTTATACTTCAGCAGTGTTAAGTTCAACTTACAACCAGGATTGGAAGTTCTCTTAAACTTCACCTAACTTTAAACAGAACTTGGAGCACTAAGATAAATACTATTACCCACCTGCTTAAGTTAGGCAAATGTCTCTCAGACCTCAGGTCTAGAACTGGAAAGTAGTTCTGAAAACACTTGCAGGTCTACCTAAGCAGCATTTCCAGTTTCTTCATGCCATGAGAAGACAACCACATGGCTGGAGAGTAAGGTCAGGTTTGGGTAGGCTACAACCTGTGTACAGCAAGGACAATGCCCAGGGAAGTTAAGGCTTCCTTGTGCCAGCTGTGCTCACACACCAGTGAGATTCTCAATGCTCCCAGCCAGCTCTTGTCCAGCCCTAGGGGCAGAAGGATTCTCTAGATCCTGCTCCATCTCCAAAAGCCCTCCATGGTCTGTGTTGGTGCAGCTGGCTGTGCACACGAGCCCTGGGAGGCGCAGGATGCTCTGCAGGTCTGCTCTCCTCAGCCAGACCTTGCCAGCCTGTGGGATCACACCGAGTGGCAAAGGGAAGCAGAGAGGAACCTGCCAGCTGGGGCAGCAGTGACTGATGATATCAGGGCTCAGACCCTTCTGTGAGTGATTTTCAAGGGGTGCCTGCACCAGGTCTCTCATGCCCTGCCCAGTCAGAGGAGGGAGTTGTGCATCTCAGCTGGAAGCAGGCTCTGCTTGGACTACCTGGCTCTACCCTGGAAGCAAATTGGCCCAAAATACACTGGAAAGAACTGATCAATTAACTAACAGGGTGTCAGCCAAAAGAGAAGTGATAATAGAAACTGCTCTGTGCCACTGCATGAGATGTGTTCCTGCCTCCCCAAGGAGATGGCAGCGAGGGGCAGAGCATGGACTGCTCTCTGCTCAGGGAGCCATCCTCTCACATTTTAGCATAAGCAGATCTTGTATCCATAAGAAGCGAGCAGGAGAAAATCAGCCACTGCAGAACTCCCCTCCCAGCAAAGGGCTGGGAATCAGGGCAGAGCCCTTTTAGCTCAGCAGCCTTTAAAAAGAGGCAGGGAGAACTCAACACAGGCACTGCAGGCAGCTTGGCCAAACCCAAGTGAATGACCACAACTCACATCAACTTCCAGCATGGCAGCCACAGGAAAATAATCACAAGCATCTCTAAAAGATATCTGAAAAGGTCTTTTCACCCTGAAAGCAGGCTGCTCTCATCATTCTTTAAAAGCCAGTCAAATTCCTCCCGTTATTCCCATTGCTCCCTTAGAAACTTGGGCAGATACAATTCCTGCTTTAAGATTCTGAAGTCACCAGATCTCAGTGGCAACAGGGAGGGTTTCAAATGCTTCCTGTGTTTCTGTCATGTCTTGAGCAGCCATAGAACCTTATACTAAAAATCTCTTAAACGGGTTTGAATAGGACATAATAATAATAATAACTGATGTTTAATTATAGAATAAACATTTAAATCACCTCAATCTACATCGCATCTGATTGCTTTTAATCTAGATGATAAAAAGGATTATTTGCAATGCCAAACAATACTTCTAGTCTTTATATCAATCAGTAGGAAGCTTTTTTTAATTGAATCTTTCCAGTATTTAATTTCACTCAGAACTGAAATCAAAAGAAACTATGGGAAGATATTATCCTGGATTAAAAATTTTAGCCTGAACATCAGGAGTAGTACAGAAAAACATCATGGCATTAGGCTTGCCTCAGCTCTGGTATGGGAAGTTTAAATGAGCCTTTTCTCCTGCTCCAGTCTGGCAACTCCTGAGCATTGCACATCCTCTATTTCACACTGCTGGTTTATCCAGCCGGCCAGAACCCCAGCTCCATCACAGCTGACAGCTCCTGACAGGGAGGGTGATTAAAGCCATCACTGTGCTGAGGAGCTGCAGCACCAAGAACATGTTTCATGTGAAAATACCAAACAGCTTAAAAGCATTATCTTATTAGCAGCACGCAGTGAAACTGATGAACCCTTATCACAGCCAGCAGGATGATGAATACCCAAATCAACACAAATGGAAAGGAGATATACAACCAGGGTAAAAAATAAACTTTTCTAATAGAAAGTCTTACAAAATGAAGCCCCATCCATTAGGGTATGCAGAAGGCTATGCTCTGTCAGTGTTCAGGCTGTGGGGCAAATTAAAGAAAGGAAACTCGTTTGGAGCTGGCAACGATCCCTTTCCCTGCTCTGTTTTTGTAAGGATGTGAACTGCTCCCTCCAATTTTCATGGAGTCACGTACAGCAAAAGCACCAGACTGAGTGGAACAAGTCTGCCAACATTGGTACATAAGAGACTGAGGGCTACAAATCATCCCCTTTTTTGGGTAACAACACTGCTCAATTTTACCTTGGCCAGGGTTCTCTCACTCGGCCAAAAGGAAAAACACTACTGCCATTAGCCCTCATGACTAATGAACTACGTAATGGCATTACAGAACTAAACCCCATCGAGGCATTATCTCCATCATGAGAAGGCTAAAAACACCAATTTGAGAGTGATAAACCCTGCACTGCAACCCAAAGGTCTGGCTTCTCTCTACACTGATGTGCTCAGGCTTGACTGCCCAGGTGGCAGCAGTGACAAAGCCCAAGGTCCCTCTGCAGGTACCTGTGTGTGGATCCAGTGGGTCATGCCAAGGGGCTTAGGGGGATGGTGGTGAGAAGAAGTGCTTGTTTTAAGGAGGAGGAAGCTGCAGAACATGCAAGTGTCAGGGTGTTGCTGGAAGCATGGGGAGAGCAGTGGGGACCCCAGATGAGGGAATACAGCGGGCCTTGATGAACATGAAGGACCATCTCTGCTGCTTCTCTGCACAGAGCTGGCATGAACATACACAGAGTGACTCAGACTGAGCAGGAGGCTTGACCTCTGTGTGTTTCCAGCCAGCCAGTGAAGCTTTGACAGGCCCTCAGCCTGCTCTGACATGTATCAGTTATAGATATTTTCTTTACTGCCACTTCCTTCTGTCACAGGAGCTCCAATAAAGGGAAAAACCCCCTGGAAGTTCACGAGAGCTGACACCGTGTGCTGGGATGGATCTGTTGGCACTGCTGTGCTCTATTATGCAAATACACATCAGTGGACTTTCTACAACATAAATTATGTAAATATCCATGTAGAAACTCTTCAAAATGCAGATTACTTGCCTGATGTTTGGAGACAATAATTAAGATCTCTGATTTGAACCTGTACTTGGGATTGCTGTGCAAGTTGGGCCAGCCTGTGGATGTCTAGGCCTAGCAAACCTCATTTCAGAGGTTAAGATACAGATTCCATTTTGCTAAGAAGAAATTTGCAGCCAAATTTGATTGTGTCATAATCTACTTAAGCCACATATCATTGACACCACAGGTTATAAGAGAACCTTGAATTTACAACTGCAGAAGGGCTCCATAAGATCCTATCTGGAATTTAGGCATACACTTGTTCATTTAGGATTATGAAGGGTTTTCAACTTTTTGATTAAGAATTTGAATTTTACTTGGCGCACACCAAACATCCACACGTCTGCAAGATGGCAGGTGGCTCATCCTTCTGTGGGGGCAAGGGTTTGGGTGCTGGTTCTCCACCTCTGCAATCTGCTCCTGGCCCTGGCTGAGACTTGGGACTGAGCTCTGCTTAACAACAATCAAAACATCAGTGTCTTATCAACATTATTCCCATCCTGAATTCAAAACACAGCACTGTACTAAGATGAAAATTAACCCTATCCCATCTGAAAACTGGACAAGCAGTTAGATTTTTTTTTTCCCCCAGAGAACATTAAGCATCTTGGATTGGTCTCAGTAGGCCCATTGCTGCCATCTGACATCTTATAAAAATCTAGGCCAAGTAGTATATCCTTTGCTGGAAAAGAAAACATCACACACTGTCTACTTGGGTAAAGAATTGGGAGAAACTAGGTTT
This sequence comes from Cichladusa arquata, assembly GCA_026413545.1. Lineage (NCBI taxonomy): Eukaryota > Metazoa > Chordata > Aves > Passeriformes > Muscicapidae > Cichladusa > Cichladusa arquata. Next base: position 1,944,485 of record JAOTQP010000469.1, on the reverse strand, counting down.
TCAGGAACAGTAAAGTAAGCATCTGTTGGACTTCATTAAATTCTTATTTAACTTGAGATCAGTGAAATTAACCTTTATACCTCAACTGTGCTCTTCCTGCTTGAAGCAGCTTTATCAGAGCAGCTCACCAAGGGCATCTTGCTGCTTTATAACTTCAAAGAACCTTTATTCAGAGATAGCATGTGAGGATCACATAACTGGAGCCAGGTGATGGAGAAAGCACTGCAAACTGAGGTAGCCAGGAAAAATACCTAATTTAAAGGCAGACTGGATATCTAAAACAAAGGTTCATAAAGATTGGTGTCTTACACCAGAGACAACAATTTCCCAGATAGGCAGAGACAGTGCAAGGTGAATGGAAGAGTCTTTCTAACTGTTGGGTAGTGCTCCCTGAGCCATGAATTATGAAAAGCAAAGGAGCTCAGAAGATGATTTGCAACCATTCAGTTTTCTGTAGTGGCCTGTGTAGGCTCTTCAGGACATGGACAGTAATTTCTGTACACCTACAGTAGCCAAGGTTGTGATCTTGACTGAGGCATTCATGCACTACTGTCAAATCAAAAATGGGAGGATACAAACAATGGGAATTAAAGGGGCAGCAAAAAACAACAGTGGACATTTTCACATTCAATTAAACCCCATCATTTACTGCTACCCAGAACAGTTTACCCAGTTACCAGCCATCCATAAGGCTGTAATCAAACCCTAAACTAGAAACACCACAGATTTACACCCCTCTAGTTACAAATTTACATTAGAACCATTTGAAATAATTAGAAGAGACAGAGCTGATAATTTCACAGAATCTTCTCCAGCTGACCACGTGTGTATCCAAGTCTGGGATATGCACTGGGACATCCCTCTATCACTGACCTGGTGATAGCACCACAGGCTCCTGACACCTCCAAAGCTGAAAGCAAGTCAAGGCTCTTGTAACAGGCAACAGAAATATCCCTGTAATGCATCACCCAGCCATAAGAACCCCTCAGTTCTGCCATGGCTATTCCAAAAAGCAGAAGATACTGTGAGAGGAGACCTTGTAACACACAGAGCATTTATTTCTAGCCAGGGAGTGGGAGAAGAGAAGGCAGGAGAAGACACAATCTTGTATCTGTTTCTCTGCAACAAATTGTTGCACCTCACTGAATATCAAAAGGCAGTTTAGTTCTGCCACTGAGAGTAAAGGAAAAAAATTGCTGTGGAGTGACAGTGGTCACGCAACTCTGTGCAACTTTAATGGAACTAATAACATAGTTTCCTTGAAAAATACCGAGCCTTGTTTGTGCAAGGATTACTGTAGTATCTTCCCCTAGAAGTGAAAAAATCCCTTGTACAGGGGCTGATGCACAATCTCTTCCCCATGCCACATTTCCAACAGCTTCCATTAACAAATTAGAAGCAGATTCCTTGACTTGAGAGTTACAATTCTTACACCAGCTTGAGTTTGAAACTGGACTGGGAGAAATGCCTGAAGTTTGCTCTGGACTTTACTCTCACTATCCAGTTACACAGGGATGCTTTTTGTAACAGGTTTTGCTTAAAACTGATATCTGTCAGAGAGAAATAATTTTACCAGACTGTCTCCAACTAGTGTGGCAGAGCATGGGCAGGCAGAGAAGAAGTGGAGCACACTCAGCCAGGAAGAGGAGAGGCAGAGGATGGTGGGATGGGCACATGGTGACAAACAGGACAGCAAAACCTCCAACTGCACTGAAAGTGGCACGGATGTGAAGGGCCACAGGGAAGCCCATCACCAGTGAAAGGAAGAGCAGCAGAAACATGATAAATGGTTCAGGGTGACAGAGAACACTACAAAAACTGAGGTGTTAATGCCTTTTGTGCCCTGGCTTTGCTAATAAGGCGATTGCTCAGGTTCCTGTGGCCCAGTCTGGGCAGTGAAGATTCCCAGGGCAGAGGAAAATCAAACTAGGGACTGTGTGCTGGCAGTGGGATGAGGACCAGCATTAGGGCTGTGTAGGCAGCTGCCTATGGGATGTGTGAAAACCCTCCTGGTGAAGGTTTTAAAACCCAGATGAGGCACACAGGGTAGGGTCTGTCAGAGCTGACTCTGGCCTGGGACACTAACCTATCCTAGAGAAGCTTCTCCATCACTGTTTTCAATTTTCCAATGATCCATGCATTTTGATGAATCTACTCCATGTAAAAAGCAAATGAAAATGAAGTATTCAATCAGTTTGTGACTAAATTTGTAACTATCTATAAAAACCAAGGGTGAACATCTTGTAAGAAGAATACACACTGGCAGCTATTGCTGATGAAGTGCTGTCGATAGGCATTAAAGCTGCAAATGGCAAGGTGTTGGCAAAGTGAGAGGAATTGCTGCAGAAAGTAAAAAGCCAATCTGTATGACGAACAGAGTGTACATAAAGTACAGCAAATTACCAGACACACAGCCACGAGAGTACAGAGGCATGGGAGCTGATTAAGAAGTCCTTGTGAAGAAATCTTGAAGGCTGGCCAGTTCCCCTAATTCCCTGGCAGGCGCTGCAGCCAGTGAAAAGAGCACTGTCTGCGACGTGAGCACGCGCAGCACGGATTACGGGGAGATGATGGATGTGCCATACCATGGCAAATGGCTGCTTGGAAGTGCCACCCCCTCTCAGAACAATCCAGCTTTTCAAAGCCTCGGCACTGGTGGCTGGGTGCCAAGGAGGCAGAGTTGGAGGGCGCAGCTGACGCCGGGCGCGTGGCGGGATGCGCGTCACCGGCACCTCGGGGTCACGCCGGGAGCTCCGAGCTGAGCTGTGCCTGCTCAGCACCTCACCCTGGATCTGCAACCTGAGAGGGACCTGATGGCCTCAGAAACCCAACAGCTGCTGGTCTTCTTTAACCCAGGAGCCCGATTTGTATTTATTTTTGCACTTCCTGGGTTTTCTCAAGATATTCCTTATTCCTATTTCCTTCTGATTAAATAATACGGAGCCTTGCTCTTTAACCTGCTAACTAGGAAAAAAAATTAATATTTTCTGGTCATTTCAAGAGCCATAGAATTGTTTAGACTGAAGAAGACCTTTAGCATCATGAAATCCAACCCCTAACTCACCACAGCCAAGTCCAACACTAAATCCTGTCCCTAAGCACTGGGGCAGGAGCTTGGACTAGATGACCTTTAACAAAGGTCCCTTCCAATCCAAGTTATTCTATGATTTTTATGAAAATATGAATTATTTGAGTACTGTTAATAATGACTTGTGCCAAGGAAACATTAACTGGGCTGAATTTGATGTAACTGAAAGATGAGCTTGGCTTAGAGTCACAAAAGGACTGATTAAGCTCAGGGTTTGTATTAAAAGACTATTCTCTGCTTTACCAGCTCTCCAAGAAAACTTCAAGACAGCAAAATCACAAACGTGACCAAAAGTCTGATTTACCTGTCCATTTGAAAATTACCAGTGCTTTACTTCTCCCCTTTTCTGAGACAGTCTGCTTTAAATGAAAGCTGAGTAGGCAGAGGTAGCCTGGTAAAAAATTCATTACTGTCTTTTTGCTTACCTATTGAAAAGGAAAGACTCCCCCCATATTACAAACATAACTGCTTTAATTGGGGATTCTGGGTGCAGCAGCAATGGAAATAATAAAGCATGCATGAGATTATGATTGTTGAACTTTCATCAACTTACTGCACTGCTCTACAGTCAAAAATAATCAGAAATAGGCAATTGCAAACATCAGCCAAATGCTGTTCCAAGGGCGTGTCTAAGCAATTTGTCTTGTTTTCAGACAATCTGAGTATCTGTAACTCCCATTAAAATCAGGACTTTGAACTGGATCTCCAGGAAAATCCCCTGCTGTGGCAGGGCCAGGGAGCACAGCTGAGCAGTTTTCACTGCTGTGCATCTCCAAAGCCAAGCAGCAGCTGCTCCGTGCCCAGGAACGCCTCCAGGTGTGTTCCACTGCCTCTGCTAACAGGGCACACACACACACACGAGTGACACCTTCAGCCAGCTCAGCACCTGGGACAGCTTTCCTGGAGAGCCTGTCCTGCCCTCAGCACAGCCATCCCAACACAGGACGGAGCACAGATCAATGTCAGCATCTTATAGATGTGTATGACAACATTTCTGCTCTTCCTGTGGTCTGGAGGAAGAAGGGGATTGTGGAAGGGAGTGTGGGGATGGCATTAGGATGGGAGGGAAAGGTGCAGCTGTTTTCTGCACCTGTGTTGTGGTCTAAACCAGCATGGCACACTCAGCTGTGATTTTCTCTCAAAAACTGCATCTTGCATATGCAGCTGAGGGGCTTTTTCACTTCTTTATGTCACATCTGCCAGCCTGCCAAGCACTGCTCAGTGCTGTGTGTACCAGGAGAGCTGGGTTTGTTCTTGCAGGGCTCTGAGCAACAAAGGTCAAAACATTTACAGGTTTGACTCAAGTGTTACTGTGCCCTTATGTAGCCTTTAAAACCACTAAATTAAACCCTTGGTTTTTTTAATAGCTCTGAAACTGTGCTGCAAGTGTATTATGTGACTTCTGAAGGAACTCCCTGTAAAACGTGACAGAAAATGAATTAACCCAACTAACCTAAACCCCAACAAACCCCTGCCTCACTCCCAGAAACACCATATCTTTCACATCCTGGAATTCTTCAGTGGTTAAAGTAATACTTCAGTTGAATTTCCACTGTTTAGGTAAAATTTATGATGCAGCAGCCAAGTAATTTATATTCTTGTTCACTATGAGATTTCTAAATTCTACTTTACTACAGATGTCAGCCACTATACTATATTCTATCATTTGCCAGTGCAAGCTTTTCTTTAGAGTTAAGACATTCAGATGAATCACGTTTTCTTTGCATCTTTTTAAAATGAAAGGTTTCCTTGTCTCTGTAATTCCCACTCCTCATCCTGCAGTTTCTGTTGCTCTCACTCTACAGAGACAGATTGAGATATTTATTCCCTTACTTAACAATGAATAGTACAACATATCAGAGAAAGCCCTTCTGAAATCAATGAGACTTTTTATGGAGTGTGGTACTACTCATTGTGAGAAGGAGTGTTTCAGTTTGGCCTGAAGAAAGATCCAAGATGACATAAGCTGGGATGAATAGATTTACTCAGCACTACAATACATGTGCTAAAGAGACCTGGGCAGACGGAAAACCATTTCAGCAGCTGCCAAGTGTTCTGACCCCTTAAAGCAGGTAACAAGAAAGCCTGGCAGTTCTTAAATCAAAGCATGACTGTCTTGACAGTAATTTCAGAATAATCAATGGAAGAAGTAACTTCTTACATTCCTAAATATTCTTTAGTTTGAGTCTTAACAGATATTACAAGCAGCAAATATGGCAGCACTCCTGGCAAGTATCATTCCCATTTTTCAGATGAAGTAACAGACATGAAGTGGCTAAAATGATCCAGGTGGTGGTCATAGCAGAAACCTGCAATGGCCTTCCCAGTCAGCACTATACTTCCATCCTTCAGTCCATTTGGTGCAGCCAAATGTCATTTTATTCCAAATGTGGCCATTTCCTAAAAGGCAATTTACTGTATGTCCGAATCAAAATCAAACTATAGGTGATGATACATTGGCTTTCAAGCCTATAGCTCACAAGGAGCTCGTGGTTCTTAGCCCACAATATCTGATGAGGGACTGGATTGTCTTTGTCCTGTTTGTACAGTCTGATCTAACACCAGGGCTCCAGGAGTATTTGGATCATTCATTTATTGTAATTAGCTAGGGTGTGCCATAACTGAATGCCTGTCTTGGCTAAAAGCAGGATGGGCATCAAAAATAAAGAATGTGGAATGAAAAATAAACAGTAATAATCAGATGTGATGACAGAAGTACACAACAGCTGCTGCTCTTGTGAGGTGCAAGCTGGAAGTATCAAAGCAGAGTTACAATGCAGAAAGCTGTCAGCAAACAGACATGAAACACTGCAAGATGAAACAGCCTTCCCCAAATGATGCAGTCCACCAGAAGTTTCACATGTGATGTGATACAGGTTATCACATGTGATACAGTGAAGGTCCAGTAAATTCAGGATTTCTGTGTGTGGGTGTGTGATTTGGGGTTTTTAAATACTGCCTACAGTGGAAATGAACGGTACCAGGTTCCTGAAGCACAATTTGATAGACTTACTACAAATATCTATTTAATTCAGACATTCTCAGCACCTGTGAGAAGTTACAAAGCCATCCAACCTGCCTCTAAAAAATAAAGGTATCCAGTGACAACATATGCCTCAGCATCTGGAGATCACCATGCAGCACTCACATCAAACCTTGCTTGCACAGGCTGAGACAGGCAGGAGTTTGCTTTTTATCCCACCTGCTACACTGTTAGATTGTTATCCTTGAAATACACTGAATGATTATGTAAAGAGAACTTCATGCTTGACCAAGTATACAAGGCAATTAAGATTTTAAAGCCACTTTGTACATGTCTAATCTTACTGCTGTCTTCATCTTTCTCCCTGTTCCCGTAATGACCAACACTTACTTACTTGTGTCTTGGTTTGAGACACTGGCTCCAACTTTCTGGAAGGAAGGAAGATTCTTTCCTCAGGTATCCCTAAGCAATTTGCTTTTTCCTCCTCTTTTTCCTCAATCTGCTTTTCCTGATGCTTCCCCTAGTCTAAGTGCTATTTGTCCTGTTTGCTCCAAACACTTCTGTGTTCTGTGTGCTAAAGGGAACAGCACAAGTTCTCTGCCAGGGAGGGTCCAGCCTGACACTGTCAACAATAACACCGTGTAGAAACAGAGCTCAGCATTTTCTGGGACTGGCTGTCTGTGCAGGGAGCTCTGCTGGAGGGCACTGTCCTGGCACAAAGGGACCTTCATGGACTCCTGCCATGTAAAACCTGCACACACCTGCCTTGCACCCACAGCAGGAGAGAGAGCTGATTAATGCACAAAAATATTGAGCATCATCTGTTCTAAAGGACAAAAGCTGGTTAAGCTTTAGAGGGAGGCTGTGCAGCCCAAAGCTCTCACTCATATCCCCTCTCTGTGCAAGTGAATGGAATGGCCTTCCCCATATCCACACCCTACAGGAGGGACTGCCATCCTGCACAGCCACAGGCTCCTTCTGGCAGTCATCAGCCACTGGAAGTGAAAGAATTCATTTGTACACGTAGAAATGCAGCATTAGGAATGTGCAGTAGCACGCAGAGCAGTCATTTCAATTTTACTTGTTTATGTACCTCTTGTAAAAATAATCATTTATGGTCATTATAAACCTGCTCTCATGTAAATCAAATGAACAAACCAGTCCATTACTGCTGTCTGCTTTGCTCAAGTTTATTTGGCAGCTGGGTTTGTCAGCACTGGCAGGACCCAGGTAATCAGTCACCCACAAACCAGGTGGGGGTGAAGAAGAGGTGGGTGCCACACTGAGGTTGAGTATGGAGAGTGAGGGGCTGCTTGTCCCTCTCTGTGCAGGAGGCAGTGGGGCTGCTCCTATGATGCCTTAGGATTTTAGCTTTTCTATTTTTCATATATTTGTAATCCTGCAATTCTTTAACGTGTAACTCTAAAGCTCCATAGCCTGCCAGCTACTGTTCACCCATTTTATCCAGAAAAAACAATTCCTCTCCAGGCCTGGGAATCAAGGACACCTCACTGTCTCAGGCCCCAAAAAAGTGCAAACAAAAGTGAGTTGGGGGAGAGCAAACTGGGGGTAAATTACTTCATTACCTGAAGCTGTAATTGGAGGATTAACCCGATATGCAAATAGACCAAACTTATAAAAGTCTGAAAAACTCATGACCATTGTTCATTTTGGGTGTAGCCCTTGGGGAGGCTTTGTCTGCCCTTAAAGTACCTGAAGCCTTTCATTAAATAAATTCACTTTTATCCCTTTTATTTTGTCTGGCCTCTGTTTCTAGGGAAGCCCAAAATAGGCATCAGTTTTGTGCTTCTTTGCACTCTGAAAGCAAAGGAATTACAGAATTTGACGTGATACCCAATCCCATCCCTTGATAATCTCCTTATCCCCTCCTAGGTGACTTCATCCAGTGACAAAGTGGCAAACCAAAGAGAGAGGAAAACGTGGGGAGCAATGCCTAAATCAAAAGGAAGGCTTGATGGAAAAATCTTTCCCGTGAGACTTCTGGCATCTCAAAATACGAATTACTTATTTTTACTGGAGAGCTGCCTGGAATAATCTAGGGAGAAATCAGGGCCTGTGACTTGCTCCAAGTTAAAAACATTGTTGAGAGGAAAGCTGAGGGCACTTTTTGCTTGTACCCAGCAACTTTTCTATGCAGTCTGATAGGTATCACATTGTGTTATGCATGAGCACAAAACAGAGCACAGAGGAGCCTGCTCCTTTAACAGAACCTCAAAAATAAAAGAGATTTGAAAGGAGATGTTCCCCCCTCTTGAAGAAGTCACTTACCAGTTCAGAAGAATCCCTGTGGGGAAATAAAACTTCAGAATCCTCCAGAAAAAAGCTCCAATACATTTAATCCTTCTTGAAATAAAATAGGGTGCCAAGCAGGAAAAGAACAGGGACAATGAGGAGGAGAAGAGCACATAGCAAAATACCCCTGACAACAACCTGGGCTGTGCCCCAGCGTGATGAGCTGAACCCCTGACTAATCTTGGTGGGTTTCAGTTTCCTGTGGGAATGTTCCACCAGGCAGAAAATCCTCAAACCAACCACAGTTAGAACCTCTACTGCTAATTTATCTCTATCAGAAATACAATTTGCATCTTGGTCTGGCTCAGAAATGAACACATTTGTGAAGCAGATGGAGCACCTCTCAGTTCTGTGGCCTCTAAGCAAAGATGTTACAAAACCCTGCAGTTCTCTGTATTCCCTGGGCAACATCCTGAACAGTGGTGTTACCTGCTCAGCATCCAGCTCAAAATGAGTACAGACAGGTATTTGCTCTCCTAATTACCATTTGATAGCAGGGATTATGTTCTGTCCTGGATCTGCCATCTCCCTCTAGAGCAAACCTGCCTGGATGAAGAGCATTCATCAGGAATGAGCTGATCAGGAGTTTCACTTGCCATCAATGGTTTCCTCCCTGGCAGCTCACACGTCCCTTTCTGTGTGATGGGATCCCATAACTCACACTGGCAGAGTGTCCCCAGAGCTCAGGGATGCCTGGATGAGATCTGTGAGTGCACACACACATCTCAGCAGTGGCACTGGAAGTGTCACCCTGCACAGTTCCACACTGCCAGCCCAGCTGAGCCACACAAGGGGGCTGCAGCTGCAGCTGAGGAGCCTCACTGCTCCCTTCCCTGCTTACTGCCATCCCTGCTGGGATTTATCTGCAATTTCTCATGAAAAGCCAGGCTGTGAAGGATTGTCTTGGCTGCAATACAGATGTGACCAGAAATGTGTATTCTATCACCATCTTTAAAACCAGCTGGGGCAATCATCTTCATCTTTCCCACAACCCATCCTCCCTCCAGGAGATATCATCTGCTGCTGGGCCATTGAGTCCCACTGTATGACTGATAAAATTACATCATCCCACTGGGAGATGCTCC
>JAOTQP010000469.1:1909752-1925870 GCA_026413545.1 Cichladusa arquata | reverse complement strand
ACAAATCAACCAGCAAAAAAAAAAAAGCCCCCAAACAAACAAACCTAATCACTTCCTTCCTTCCAGCCTATGGCTGGGGAAGGGATTTTTATAATGGGAATTCCCACAGCAGGCATGGCAGGGTCAGTGCAGAGGGATTGCTCAGGCAGCTCTGCCATTGCTGTGCAAAGCCTTTCTGGACACGAAGAAGGAAGAAAAGAAGTCTTTAGAAACTGCTGACAGAGAAAACGCTCCCTTCTTTGAGTGAAACCAGTGTTTTGATGCTAGAACAGCATCTTCTACTTGCACAGCAATGCTGGCAAACCCCATCTCTGCTGGTTAATGCCACGATCAGCACTGTGAGAACTGGCTGGGGCATCATTTCCATGACAAATGGCAGAGAACAGACGTTGGGAAACACCCTGGATGTGCTGGGTCACCTGGCAGCAGGCTCAGAGAGCCCCAGCCTGGCTGCAGCACCCCCTGACCCCAGCAGCTTTTTGGCTACAGAGACTTAGGCACAGAGCAGGGGGAAAAAAAATCAACTCTATCACCACTGCAGCCAGCAAAATCCCCCATTCAGCACTGGTGTTCACACACCAGGGGAGAGCATGACAAATTCTGGATGGCTCTGAGTCCTGGGACTGATTAAAGGATGGGAAAACACATCTCACAGTGACAGTCTCAAGGAGTTCAATTTATTTAGCTTATCAAAGATTAGGTTAAGGCATGTCTGATCACCAAGTAAATACTTACTTGGGGAAAGGGAAACTGGTAAGAAGAGGCTTTTCATCCTAGCAGAAGTGCAACAGTCCCAGAGGCAGAACATGAAACCAGACCAATTTAGGCAGGCAAAAGCCACACACTTTTAATAATGGAGGAATAAACCACTGGAAAAATTCCTGATAATTTTAGAATTATAAATGGGTATTTTTTTGAAAGATATGCTATACCACAGAGTAAAATTTTGGCTAGCTCCCAGAGTTGAAAAAAGCCTAGAATAAAAGGTAGTTTTTTATTAGCCTTTTGATTTTTCATTTCCTCTCTCTGTAGCAGTCAACAAATGTTTGATTCAGTAAAAAAGCCTCAATGTCTTATATGTTGTTTCTAGCTCATTTTACCTCTCCAAAAACTACTCCTTTCTACTTTTGAGTACAAAACTACTCCAAAGCTTCATTTGTTCCCTTCTTTGAGTAAAACTGAAGTCTTTTTATGCCAGACACAATCTTTTTAGCTTCATTTGTTTCTTCAGCTTCATTTGGAAGAATTTATATTCTTATAAATTTATATTAATGGTAAAATTTATATTAATGGTACATATATGTATGCACACACACTTTACATGACAGGGCAGAGGCACTGCAAGTCAGGCCCCTTTACAGCACCTGCCTTGCAATGCCTTGCTGTCCCTCATCCACATGTCAAATTTCTCAAGAAGTTGTCTCTCATTTTTGATGATTTCCTGTCCTTCCCAGTGAGCAGAAGTGTCCCTGGCTTCCCTCTTGCTGGGCAGAGGAACCCTGCACTTCCCTCCAGCTTCACTGCAGGCTTTATGGAGTGCACGGACCCCAGGGGTGGCTGCAGGGGTCCTGCCATCTCCTGGGGGCTTCTGGAAAGATCTGACACCCTGACTCAGTCATTTCCCCTTCCATTTGCCAAAAAGCTGTGTCTTTGTTGCATGTTCCCATTCAGACTGTGGCTGGCAGAGCCCAGATCCCACTTCCCTCTGACCCTGGGCTTCTCCTTTCCTCCTCCCCTCCCACTGCTCCATCCCACACAGGGGAGCTCCTGCTGGTCAAGACTGAGCCTCCAGCATCTGCCACAGAAAGAGGAACCTTCAAAGAACAAACCTTCATGATTAGCCTCTGATCCCAAACCCATGTCCCTTGGAAAAGCCACTCTCCCTGGGACAAGCCACTCTGTGCAGCAGCCAGGAGCAGCGAGACAGGAGAGAAGGGCTTGGCAAACACCTTAGAACAAAAGGGATTTTAAGGAAAAAGGCCAGGCGGGAGGGACTGTCACTATGGCTTGGCTCACATCTGTGCTTGCTCATGTGAGATGCAGCACACTTGTTCAATCCACCACTGATTATTTTAAACTGAGTGACCAGTGTGTGTTTGCCAAAGGAATTCTCTGGGAACAAAGGCAGTGGCCAGGGCACAGATGAGTCCCAGGAGGGTGGGGTCAGATCAATACTATGAGCTGCTGCCCTGGACCAGTCCTTGCCCTCTGCCTCTCCTGCTGTCAGGATGGGAGCTGCTGCACTTGAGTAAAAACTTTTGGTTTTTGGGGAGAGGGATCAGTGTTTGCCCAGTGCTCTGATGCATGACAACACCTCCTGCATTCTGCAGTGGCAGGAGGGACACAAGAGCCACTTGTCCCAATGGTTTTGTCCACAGCACTCCTGACACCAGAGATCTCAGAAACAACTGTGGGCACTGGAGGTTTTACATTCACTGATTTGAGAAAAATTAACTAAGTCTCATTATTAAGAAAATCCCAACTTACTTTCTGCAGTCTTAGCCCAGCTGAAGTCTCTGGAAATTCTGGGTTCAACTTAAATTTTTTAAAATTTTCTTTATTGCCAGTGTCATATCTGAGCAGCTGAGATCAGCTTACACAGTGATGTACACATCAGCCTTTGGACCAGGACCATAAATGAGGATTTTTAAGAAATCTTGACAAATACCGAACAGTTAAAACAAACACAATGGCTAACAGGTTACATACATTACTTAGTACTTACAATACATCTGCTGATTTATTATGTTTTTAATTCTTGCAATATGCAAAAACCTTAGACTAATAATTTCTGTAGAGGCATAAAAATATTGGGCTCCAAGGTCATATCTCTGCAGTGCAGTTTGCCTGGAGGACTAATAAAAACTGATCATTAAAACAACTGGATTTGGCTTTGATTAGAATCACCATAGAATAAAGGTAATAAAAGGAATTACAAAGAAGAATGGGGAAAGTAAATGAAACAGACAGATACTAGTGAATACTGTACATTAATATTTACTAAGGAATTAGGATAAAAACTTTTAATATGGCCAGCAATGAGGTGTGAAATACACCATATTAACAGGTTACTCACTGCTGCACCAGAATATAAACCAACAGGAGAAGGTGCAATCAGAGGTCACTTCCATCCTTCTACACTGAATTACCCTCTACCCCATTTGGAAACACAAACAAAGCTTTGAAACAGAACCACAAAAAACCCCTGCATACCCACGTATGAAAAATAAATTACTTTGTTAATCATGTTAGACTGAAGATCAGATTTCACCCAGTTCCCACCACGACTGCTCCTGTCACCATTTCTGTACATTTCACAGTCAAATGTGTTTTTCCTCTGCAAAGTGGCAACTTTCTACTTGAAAAACTACCAACTGTTTCTTTAGCACAAGTGGCAAAATATTTAATAGAAGATCAAGCACTGATTGCTCTTTTTAAATTTTCATTTGAATTAACAGTTCCCACATCTCCCTTTCAAATTAGTCCCACTAATATCTGGAGGTAGAGCACACTGAAATTCACACTTAATAGATTTTCAGCAAAGACATGTTTCTGGTTTGCACATTCCATCCTGTCTCCAGTTAGGGTGAGGAAGAGAGGGTGGAAAAGCCCCTGCTTTGCTGAGGTACCTGTGCTGCTCCTCACTCCAACTCCAGCTTGAAGATGGGCAGCCAGAATAAATCTTTAATGTGCCAGTATGGAACATAAGGGATTTCAAGTGTGACTGCATGCTGGTAACTCTCTGGACAATGCTTTGGGGACCTTCCATGGGAAAATCTGGCTCTGAAGACGGAGGAACTTCTTTTTTGCCTCCCTGAGTCTTGAGGCTGTACATTAAGTTTCTGAAACACAAATGTAACTTACTTCACTCTGGATCTAGGACAGAAAAAAAGGATAAATGCCTTTTCCCTAAGGCAGATGATTTCCATCAGGTGCTGGCCAAAAGCCAGCATGGTGCTGGTAGCTGGGATGGAGCTGAATGTGAACAGTATTGTCAGCAACACTTTCCCATCAACACCACTGCCAGTGCCCCAGCACTAATAAAAAGTCATGACTTGTTCTTCACACTCTTCTCCTAGAAAGATACCTTAAAGAGCTCATCAAGGGAGATCAAAACTAGCAGTGGTATACATTTTGGGAAAAAAACCCCATGCAGAATCAATGTAATAAGCATAACTCCTATTGTCAGAGCTGCCACAGCCCATTGATCAGGTCCCAGTGTTTGCAGCCACTTGGGCACACAGCTGAGGAGCCCAGTGTGACCCAGGGTCAGTGACCTGTGACCACTCAAGGTGAGCACTGGAAATAACTGCAAGCCAAAGAAGCATCTATTGATTAGTAAACAAAGGAAAATGCACTCCAGGGCCTGCTTTCAGAAGGTCCCTTAAGAAATATTGAAATGAGAACCCACATCCCTATTTCATACTGTTCCTCAAGGTACAGCCTTGGAACCCAGCCCCAAACCTGCCACAACAAAAGGCCTCAGCACAGCTGGAGTGGTGGCTTCCCAAAAGGTCTCTCTTGGACAGAGGTGGCAGATTTGAAAGCTCCTGGGGGCAGAGGCAGACTGAGTGTCCCCTCTGCCCCCAGCTTGTGGACAATCCCTGCCCAGCCCAGTGCACCTGCCTGGGATGCATCCATTATTATCACCATGATGATAAGCAGGATGGGAGAACTGACAAGTTTTCAACCCTGATCAGTTCTTCACATTTCATCATGTGTGCACAGGCAGAGTTATGTGCAAATAATGGACAGGGAGAATGGGACAGGAGTGAACAGGGAGGCAGTAATGCAAACTGCTCTTTCAAAACTCTTTCACTCTTCATGCCTTGCTCCTGTTAGGAAAACCAATATAGAAACGTGCCCAGGTCAGTATGTGCTTTGTTGGAGTGCAGATTCCCAAAACTCAGCTGCCTGTCCAGGGTGGCAGAGCTGAGACAAAGAACTGCCAGCAAAGGCAGGGCTCAAGAAGGGCAGAACAATGCAACATATCCAGCCCAGGCAGAGCAGCACAGGAGCCTGAAAGATGCAGAGGAGCAGCTGCTCCTGAGCCATGGACAGGAGGGAAACCATAGGGAAAATGTATCTGACAATATTTAATTGCTTATGGTACAAGTCACAGATTGGTTTTTGCTGTTATTGTATTTTGTTTCCCATTCAGGAAAAAAGACAAGGCAGAGCAGTGATGCACACAGCAACCAAAGCAGAAATTAGAGATTGTGAGAGGAAACAGAGAGTGGGGAGTGTCACTGAGGGACCTCTTGCTCCCTGTGATACCTGCAGATAAGATGAAACATTTCATATTTTCCACAGCAAATAAAGACTTGCTTTGACATCAATACTCTACACAGCACATCCTTCTAGTGGCACAGCTCTTAGATGGATTAGATCATGAGGACAAGTGCTCCTTTTACCCTGCAAGACTGCAAGTAATGCACAGGATGAGGCTGTGGAGTAGGTAAGCACAATTAAAGTCACCTAATATTTTTAAGGAAAATAGGTGTTGTCAATAACAAAACAAAAAGAGAAAATTCCCTGATTACACTCCATAACAAGACCATGTTTGGTTAATAATGATCATTTCATCATTGTGATAGGGTTTTTATAGGGGGTTTGATTCAGTGCAGCATAATATTCTGGTTAAAAACACATTATAACAAGTCAACTGAAAAAATTAAAAGTGCTAGCTTGCCAAAGGATCATCATTAAAAGAGATTTCTAATGGGGCTTCCTAATGAATGGTGTCCCTGTATTTCCCAACACTTTCAGCCGTGCTCCAGATGGAAATACATTAGGAATGCTACAAAAACCTGGGGGTAACATAGATAAATAAAGAAAAAAGGGTGTCTATACTAAGGAACACAGATCACCTATCTCAATTATAGAAATTAAACCTGAACAGAATCAGTGTGTCCTGGTAAACACGCCTGAAGATGATAATCATCCTGATCTGCATTTTACACTGCCTGCAGTTCACTTCTCCAGCCTTCAAACAACTTCAGACATGGCAGCTACTGGGAGGAGAGGCCCAGAAAGCCAAGCTTATGTCTGGCTTTTCAAGTTCATAGTTTACTATTCCAACATTATGCACACTGAGCCACTGAGATATGTAATTCCCAATACCAAAGGCACTGCCAGGGAAAGCAATCTGAGTCATGAAAACCATTATTGCACATTTTGTACTGTACTCTGCTGTGCTCTCAGTGCAAATGGCTGCAGCCATGCCTGACAGAGGAAATCCTCCTGCCTCTCACCATTTGGTTCTGCTTTCTCACCTGCCTCCTGCTCCTTCATGCTGTGCCTTTGTCACCTGCCTGTGCTGCCCCTGGGGAGTGTCCTGTGCCCCTCTCCAGTTCAATGTGCAACCTGGAGATCTCTTTCCCACTGCTTTAATTGTTCTAACCCTCTAACTACACGAGTTGTCACTGTTAAAAAGAGTTCATCCCTTGTTCTCTGCTGCCTGAAAGCTGAATAATTAGGAGCAGCATGTGGCCTGACTTGTCTGGGGATATGACTGCTGTGGAAATTGTTAAACACCATCAGATTTTGATTCTGTTGCCTGCCTTTCCTCCCTTAGCCCATATCTCAAATCTCTCCCAATCCATCCTCCTTATCCCTTATCCTGCACTCCCCAAGCTGTACCCTGAGTTATCTGTGGCACATTTTACCTCTGAAGAAGGCCAAGCACACATAACAATATCTGAACAATAAACCACCCACACAGCTCGCTCACGTGAGCTGGGGTAGCCCAGGACCTCAGGGGGAATTCACACAAGCACATTGCCCTGGCTCCACAATCTCATTTGCTCTGCTGGAAAACGTTAAGCATGAGGAATTATGCAGAGCACAAAATGCTGTGTGAATGGAGGTCTGAGCAGGGAAAGCTTGGGTGTCCTTAATGAGCACCTGCTGCAAGAGATGCTGCCAATATCCTGTGCAGATGACACCAGCCAGAGCAAGGCAGGTATTGATTGGTGCCTCCAGGGTGCAGGAGGAATTGTTAAGGGTCTCCTGAAAGCACAAGGCACAGCAGCTCCTGGGAGATGTGTGAGCTGAGGCTAATAACATTATCCCTGCCACCCCAGCTCCAGAGCCAGCAAGAGGCTTTCCAGAAATAGAGATGCAAACGAGCATCCCATTTACCAACCCTGCCACTTTAAAGGAACTACAGATTAAATAAAGTCCAACTTGCTGTTTCTGAGTAGGCAGATTGTTGTGGGTAAGACACTTCCTACTGTGTTGACTTCTTAAATCTACCAGTGCCTGCTCGAAGAGGGCTGAAACCGATTATACCCAACGTGCTAAATGTCACTTAGTCATGATATGTGAGCTTTCTTCCTGCCTCCTGTGGACTGGGGAAAACAGGCTGAGCTATAATTTCATACCAGTGAGAGAAAGTTCAGTCACCAAAGGGCCAAGGAAATGTTGCCAAGCTGGTGAGGGTGGCAGGAGGTGGAAAGAATGGGGAAAGAAGAAATAATAAATACGTGAACTGTCGTGAAAGCTTTAAGGAGCTACAATTAAAAAAAAAAACAAACTGGGGAGATATTTTAGGGAGATGAAACACTTGCTAATGTGATGCTTATATTAAAATTGTAACCAGATTGGATAGTGGTATAAAACATGTCACTGGAACCAGCATTTCCATATTGTATGTTATGAATTTTGACTTAAGGGCAGAAAAAGCAGCAAATGAAACAGGAGATTTCCACCCCACCACCCCAGCTGAGTTTCATGTAGCTATTTCAGCAGGCTTACTTAGCAGGAGGCATACTGGAAAAAAGTATTTTTAACTGAAACAATCAGAATCAGACAATTCAGCCCTTTTTTCTGACTCTTCAGTGATAAGATCTTAACCTGAGGAAGTGGTTTTAATTCCTTTTGAGTACTTTTTTAACTTGGTAAAATGCTGCAATATTGGGCACTTCAAGTAGCTCACTTCCAAAATGACAGCAGTATTTTATTACTTGTTGCAATGGAGCTCTGGGAGAAGCAGCTGTGAGGGACAGAGAATGGAAAGGAAAGAAAGAAAGGTCAGAGGATTTCTTTGGGCTGAACCCAAGTGACTCCCACTCAGGGGAGATGCCAGGCTGGCATTCCTCCTATTGCCAGGCACCTGTAGACACCCTCCTGAAGGGAAGAAATTCCCTTTTGGGAGTTCTCAATGGAGAGCACCTCCCAGCATGGTGGGGGCTCACTGATGAGGATATTTCCTTTGCTTATGACTGGGAGGAAATGAGCAATCACCCAGACAAAATGATGGTGTCAGCACAAATCAAAGGCTCAGCAGAAGAGAGTTGGGGAACCTTCAATGTAAGAGAAGCTGCCAGGGCCTTGTGCAGCTCAACAGCAAGAACAGCAAGGCTGAAGCACCTTTCACCTCTGGCTGTGTCCATCCAGATAACCCCAAAGGGGGCATATTCTGGCAAATACTGGACTTCTCTTACACCTCAGCATAAAAAAGACATTGCAACTAAAAAAAAAAAGACTATGAACAAACTTCTCTGGATTAAGTTGACAGAATTTGCAAATAGCTAGGAATAAAATATCTAGGAAGTCCAGCTCATTTTCCATGCCATTTATTGCCTTTGGAGAGAAAGAACAAACACCAGGCAGATTCTTCATGGGTGGGGAAGGAGGATATTTAGGGTGACAGGAATTTACAGAAAATTGTACTGAAGACTAATGGATATGGCACCTCCCTGTGTGGAAAGTCCCAAAGCTGGGCAGTGACTAGTAAAATAGCTTATTTAAACCTTATTTAAACCTCAGACCCTCTATAAATTTATAGAAATGTGGATAGCAGTGATAAGGCAGTCAGTATGGAACTGAGGAGAAGTCCTGGCAGCCCTTGATTTCTCTCTGAAAACTGAATTCTCACTGCTTTTTAAGTGATTCAGTGTCTGTTAAATGTTTGCCTCCCCCTCCAAATTACAAAATATGTTTGGGAGAACATTGCTTATTTCCATGCTAGCCTTGGGTTAAACACCCCTGAACCTCCCAAAAACCAGGCCCAGACCCAACACCCAACCCACACACTCCAGTCATGGCTCCTGTGCTGCAAACACTTTATCTGGTGGCTGAACCTGCCCCAAAGCTCACCCTGACACTGCAGGGCCCAGCAGGCAGAGGAAGGATGGGTTATCCCCCTGGGAAACACTTCTGCTCAGTGCCAGTCACATCTCTGCATCCCTTCTCCTGTGGCACAGGATCTGCTTTCTCCTTTACCCTGCTCAGGAACGTCCAGGATTCTGAATTGGACTGGAAAACCTTGGCCACACTGGGGGGAGCTTCCCCATTTACTCAGGTACCATCTTTAAAGTCTCTCACCTTTCAGTGATCAAAACCCACTCAGAGTGGTTTTTTTCCAACACAGAAGTAAGAATCCCTCCGGGTTTTTTGAGATGTGAATCCTCAAGGAATGGTGTGTTCTGATTTTCAGCAGTGAGACCCTTTGTTCACTGCTCACTCCTTTAGGGCCCCTGGTGCAGGCAGTACCAACACCCTTGTCACAACCATCCCCAAACAAGCTTCCAGAGGGACTATGTGGGTGCAGGTTTATAGATACCAGCAGCCCATCTGGAGCAAGGCTACCTGGGTGATTATCACTGAATTATTAAACTGGAGGCACAGTGTGACCCCTCTGGGACAAGGCTGCTGCAGTATGGGGGCAGTTTGCACAGCAGTTCCCTTGGACTGAGCTGTCCCCTGCTGCCCTCCTTCCCCAGAGCTCTCACAGTCTCACCTTGGGGCGACAACACTCCCTGGGAGCCCTTGGAATTCCATCAAAACACACCAAGATTGGCATTTTTGCTCATGTCAGGAGAAATGCTGCTCCTGAACAAACAAGTGCTCAAGATCAGAATTTCCCATTTAACCCAGTCCACCCCTAAGAACTCATTAAGCAAAGCACACACTTATCTCTAATAACCATTTGCCTTGCTCTATCCTAAATTCAGATCCTTATCACCTTCCTTCAAAAGATATTTATCACGGTAAATTTCTCCATTTTACATCTCATCCTTTTAAAGGTCAGGGTACAACGCTGTATTTATAGAAAAATCATAGTTATCAACAGCCAACATATGGGCTGCACTGAATAGCACAAGTCACGGTATTTATATCATATTTACTGAAAATGTGTTTGCAGCCTCATCCCTCCTGTACTGCTGGGTGATGCACTAACTTACAAATTAAACATTAACAGTGATGACAACCGATTTACTAAATAGAAATCATAATGATTGACTAAATCACAGCAGGACCTGCTGTTACATATTGGCATTTATGAGTATTGATGAATTTTAACACTACAAAGTGTTAGAGATACCAGCTAATGCACTCTACACTGGAATCAATGGGGCTCATGAAAATCGGTAACAATTACTCTGTTTCCACTGTTCCAACGCCTGCCTTCGTGTCTGAGCTGTGCAGTTACAGCTACTGAATTCCAATCATGAGAGAAAGCAGCACAACCAAATACATTCTGCTGTCAGAGCAGAGCTCAGCAGTGCTCTCCCCTGACTCACATCTTCTGTGACATCCCCAACCCATCCCCACCTTCCCCTGGGTGCAGAGGAGAGCTGCAAACCCCAAACCACTCTGATGCTGGATTTATGGCAGGAGAGCTGCCCCTGCTGCAGCCCATCCTGCCTCGGTGGGACACAAAGGTCTTTGAGAGCTGAACTGCTCTTTGGAGAGTGATTTTTGTCCTGAGATGCTGCAAGCACATCTCCTGTGCCAGGTCTGGTGCCAGCTGTGACCTCCTAGAGCTCCCACACTGCTGCCTGGGTGAGCCAGAACTGCAGAAACACAAAGACAGGAAATACGTGAGATCCAAAACAAACTCACTTTGGGGGTGTATGGTTTGTTTGGGTTTCTCAAAGCTTGGCTTTCCCCCAAGAAAACACTTACAATGGGCTGAGTGTTGCACTGCAAGAGCCAGTTTCTCCCTTTCACCCTGTCTCCTGTGCCCTGTGACCCATCTTTGGAGAACCAGGGAACACCTGAGTGAGTGTCAACAGCAGAGTGACACCAGGGCACGTTCTGCCTCTGATCTGACCCCAGGCACTGCTCTGGGTTAGCAGGTACTGATGTGCACTGCTGGCTGGTGGCTCTGAGCCCACACACCTCTGTCAGGACAGAAACACTGCCAGCCTGAAGGACAGCAGCTGCTTTTTCCTCATCCTGCATGCAAGCTCACCCAGCTCAGAGGAAAGGTTTGTGAGAACTCAGTGCTGCTGAGGGCAGAGAAATGCCTCACTTCCTCGGATTTAATGGGAATTCCTTTGGTCAGCTTCTGTTACCCTGTCAATCTCCACAGATGCTGAGAATCACATCTGAACGTGCTCAGAACTTACAGGACTGCTTCTTAATTGTTATGCACTGGCTTCTTAACCTATTAGAGAGATAAACCTGCATGTTTTATAGCCCTTGAAAAGAAACATTTGAACTCACTGTGGGTATATAACGTGAAGAAGCTGCTTAACAAGTCCACAGAGACAGTACTGTGGGAAGCAAAGGATGCAGCTCTCCCTGCAAACCTGACAGTCACCACACAGAAATTTCACTGCAAATCCTCTGTGCTGCCACCCTCCAAACGTGCCAGCCAGTGCTGCTGAGAAGAGCTCAGGATGGCAGGCCCACCAACAAGTCTCATAACCATCACCCTATTAAACTATCATCTGTCATCGTAATTTAATTACTTGGTGCCTGGACCTCTCCTGCTCAGGATTGTTTTTCAGCACCTGTGGTAGTAGATCATTTACCCAGATGACATTTTATTTCATTTTTACAGTTCTAATCTAATCTGTGAGCTAAGAGGATTGTTTTAGCTGTTGTGAATTCACAGGCACACAAAGAGCTTCATTAGACATTTATTTTGCTGATGCTTTAAGAAAAAATTACCAAAACTAAGTATTCCTCTCATTTCAGAAGAAACCCTCCAATTCTCCTCAGGTTAGACTGAAAAGTACAGCACTCCATTATCACAGTACATTTGAAATCTGCATTAAACACAAAACTATACCTAATCTTGTTTAATGCCAACATAAAACCAGATCTGTATCAACCTGAAATGCCAGATGGTCTCTCAAATTACTTAGTGTTTGAATTAAATAAAACTATTCTTTTCATATGAAATACCTGACCATGCAAACAACACATGCCAAGCCCTCCTCACATGGGTCAGGGAGTGCTGGGACCTTGCCTTTCCCCCCCAAACTCCTGATTTCTGCCTGCTGTGCCCTGCACAGGGAATCCAGGAACTCCCCAAACCTTTCCAAACCTGCCTGTCAGAATCCATGGGGAACTGGCACAGCCTTTCTGGAAGAACACCTTTATTAACCAGGCAGATTACAGTGAGTTGAAGTCTCTGGGTAGCAAGGGAAGGAGATGTGCTCCCTGATGTGAGGATGCTGGCAGTCATGTCAAAATCAAAACTCTGACCTGAAATGCCTGGCACCCAGCACTGTACCCCTTGGGAGCTGGCATTTAATTCCTTGGGTGGAATTTTCAGACAACTGAGTGACTGTGCTTCTCTTTCCAAGCTCTGGCCACGCTTCTCTCAGCAGCTCAAGGTTATAAATTCAATAATAATTCAGTAATTCTCCCTGCTCCTCACAGGACCTGCTCTGCCAGGCTCCCAGCCAGACAAATGCCCCTCCCAAGCTCCACAGCCTCCTCTCTATAAAACCAGGGGCCACCCAGCTTTTACCCTCCAGGATTCCTCTGGAATCAGCACTTTCCTACACACTGTGCAATGCACACCTCTGATCTTCCAGAACAGAAATTGATGCCTTGGGATTTAGCTTTTATATTTTTCATATATTTGTAATCCTGCAATTCTTTAGTGTATAACTCTAAACTCCATATACAGTGTGAGCTGCTGCTTTCCCATTTTGGTCAGACACAATTCCCCTCCAGGCCTGGGAATCAAGGACACCTCACTGTCTCAGGCCCTGAGAGATGGAAACAGAAGTGAGCTGGGGGGAGCAAACTTGGGGTAAATGACTTCATTACCTGAAGCTGTAACTGGAAGATTAACGCCCAATGTGCAAATGGACCAAATTTATAAAAGTGTGAAAATGTGTGACCCATTGTACATTTTTGGGTGTAGCCCCTGGGGAGGCTTTGTCTGCCCAAAATGTACCTGAAGGCTCTTCAATAAATATAACTGCTTTTTATTCCCTGAATTTTGTCTGGCCTCTGTTTTTAGGCAGCCCCAAAAAGGCATCAAAGCACTTCAGTAGAACCACCAAACCAGGACTTGTGCTCCTCTCCCAGGCTTTCCCAGCTGCAGGGGCTCAGGACCCTTTGGATACCATGGGTGTATCCCCATGGATGTGCTGGGGAGTTGGAGCAGTTTCTAAAATTCTTAAATTGGAAAAAAGCAAGTTTAGGGATCTTCTGTATCAAATAAAAAAAGTAATTTCTTAATCATAAGTAACAAAAATCCACATTAAGGTTAAAAAAAAAAGCCAAACTGTGTAGGACAGACAGCACAGCCCCTTGTTAGCTGTTTGTGGGGTATCCTGACAAACCCTCTTGGGCAGGGTTAAGTAATTTGTGATCCCTCCCCAGGGCTGGTTGCTGCAGGCAGCATTAATCACTGATGCCAGCCCAGCTCCCACAGGCCTGCAGGGCCCTGGCAGCTTTATGAATTAATTGTTACAGCAGGGATCTCACTTCCAGGGAATGATTAAACCTACCTTCACTCACTTATTTATTTATTTGTACAGAGTGCAGGATCCAGCTTCTATCTCAGGTGATAAAATTCCTTCTCACACACATTTACCTCTCTGGCAGATTTGTCCTTACTACCCTCTCCTTTTTTAGACAAAGCACAAAGATTTTTCTTAAGATATGGTTATTCACAACTTTTCTATCATCTCAGTATAGTGGTTTGATACTCCACAGGAACTCTCTAATCACCTCTGGGTTATAGAGAAGAGATGTAGCATACAGCCCTTTTTTTATTTTAGAAAAAAAAGAACCCACAAAAAACCCCCACCAAACCCCAACACAAAAACACACAGAAAAACCCCAAGTTCACAAAAGCCTCGTTGATCTTTCAAGATCCCTGAGTTACTGTTCTCCCAGAAGGGACTTCATATTTGAAATTATGAAGGGTTTGTGCCACTCTTGAATCTCCTTTTCAAGTGATGATCTCTTTTACTTTCCTTTAATGATATTCTTCAGAGCTCAGGGTACCCAGAGGTACTTTTGTCTGCACTGCATTTGAAGAGACTCACAGGCTCTATCCCATTTCTGAGGGGTTTTGTTTTGAAATCTCCTCCCACTGGTTTAAGATAATCTAATCTTCTTTTGATGAGATGTATTTTCTTCACTGAAACACGAAGATGTTGAGTTGGGAAGATTCCTGTCCTGCCAACACAGACAAGGGATTCTGCCTCTCTGTCCCAACCTCCTCCTCCTCCTCTTCCTCCCTTTTAGATTAGTGTAGCAAATGGGATGGAGCCAACAGGGAACAAGGACTACAAATAAACTTCACAGCTGGGAAAAGATGAGTCTTAGCACTTTTCCATTCCCTCCCTACCACCCCCAAACCATTGCTGAAATACTTTTTCTCATTTTTGCAATCAGGAGCCAGTGAACAGCAAACATCCCTGGGGTGGCATCTTCCAAAAAGATGCAAATGGACATGCTTAGGCACATGGAAAAATCTGCCATCCAGATCCCAAACTAACTCCCCTGCAACAACCAACCAGGACAACCATGTACCTTTTTTCACAAAACCTTGGCTTTTGCTTCTTCCTCAGGAACAAAGCAAGAGATTTACACTTCCCAGCAAAGTCTGGGGACCCCAGACTGATTTTTCCTTCTGAACACCTACTCACACTATTAAACCTGTATCACATGAAAATGAGAAGGCACAAGAGAAGCCCATTTTTTTTTTTCTAAACCAAGAACCAAGCACTGAGATGATCTGTATCACTTGCTCTCTTCCAGCATCAATATCACTTATATGTGACTGAGAAAAATATTCCATCATTTTGGTGGATCAGGGAAGATTATTAACAGATGCATAGGCTGGTCTGTATCTATGCATAATAATCTTTAACTGTTAAGGCTACTAAGTCAGCCTTAAGTGTCCAAAAATAAGAGATTGGCCATGGTTTCTTGAAAACTCCCTTTTGTCTTGCAGAACTGGACCTGCTCCAGTTCAGAGGGGACAAGACCCAAAGGAGAGCTCAGCACAAACATCAGCCTAATGGCTACAAGATCCTCAGAGAGCTGTGCCAGAAACCTGCCCCCAAGGGCTGCTCTGTTGGCAAACAGTCATTGAGGAGCAGTTCCCTTCTGTGCATGAACAGGGTATCAGCACAGCTCAGGAACCAGCTCACCTCTGTGCACAGAAAACCCTAAAGTTACCCTGAACCTTAGCACACTTGGGTCCTTCCCTCTGGAAGCATTCAGGAAACTTCAGCATGAACAGACTAGAAACAGACTGAAAGTGCCCCATGGTGTAAAATAACAAACTTCACTGACTGATTGCATTCTCATTTTCTCTGACCATCATCAACTGTACCCGTGAAGAGAAGAAACCCATTTGCCTACAAGAAGCAAGGTGACTTTTTGAGAGCCCATGAGGGAGCACAGGTGGAACAGAGCAGCAGGAGAAGGACAAGCAGATCTGATTTGTGACTTTCCCACACTCCTGATTTGCACTCTCACTGATTTCCAGCCTCACTGCCCTCCCCTGCCCTGGGCCCTTCCAGCTTCCCCCACACCCATGCAGCCTGTCACAAGCTTGACTTGATGCACCTGCCTTTCAAAAGATCCTCTGACTGGGCAAAAATATCATATGACAGATAACTTACACAACTGTTTGCAGACAAATTATTTGTGAAAAATAATAAATAAATGTGGGCATGGGAAGGGGACTTTTCCTTAAGTGAGGAGGGAGGATTTGCTCCCTGTCAGAGCAGCAGACCTTTGATGCCTTAGCATTTCAGCTCTTATATTTTTCATATATTTGTAAACCTGTAATTCTTTAGGGTATAACTCTAAACTCCATAGACAGTGTGAGCTGCTGCTTTCCCATTTTGGTCAGACAAAGCAATTCCTCTCCAGGCCTGGAATCAAGGACACCTCAC
>JAOTQP010000469.1:1884731-1907245 GCA_026413545.1 Cichladusa arquata | reverse complement strand
GGATTGTTCTTTGTAATACTGTGTTTCTATTTTAATTTTCCTAGTAAAGAACTGTTATTCCTAATTCCCATATCTTTTCCTGAGAGCCTCTTAATTTCAAAATTATAATAATTTGGAGGGAGAGGGTTTACATTCTCCATTTCAAAGAGAAGCTCCTGCCTTTCTTAGCAGACACCTGTCCTCCAAACCAGGACTCACTGCCTACCCACAGCCACGAGGCCACTGTCACCCACTCACTGCATCCTGTGAGAGCTGGGCTGCTAAAATTCTCCTTCTCCTTGAGCTCTGAGCAGTCAGAAAGAGATAAGGCTGTGACATGCTCCTAAAGCTGCACCAGACACGGTATTTTACACCAAATATCGCGAGCACACACGAATCAAAGGAACTTTCAGATAGAAGGGAGAAAGGATTGGCAATACCTGCTGGTTTGAGGTGCTGAGAAGAGAGGCTGTCATTGTTTACTGTCAGCTACCCAAGGTCTATATGGCTCTCTGCTGCACTCCTCATCTCCAGCTTCCACCAGGGAAGTGTAAGATTGATGGGAAGCCCTGCAAGAGCAAGGTACATCTCCACAGAAATCCACTGTGATGAAAGAATCTGCCACAGGAGATGGAGAGCAGAACAGCTGGGGCCCAGTGACACTGAGTGACACTCAACTGATGAAATGGCAGCACTGGCCACAAGCACTTTGTGAGCTCTTTGCCTGAAAACCCACCCCACTCAAACCCACTCTGTTCAAAATGACCTTCCATCTTAACATTTCAGGAGAGCTATATGAAAACATCAGTACAGTGAATGCTGTAACAACTCATTTTGATATTACCAAAATGAGTGCTCTGTGTGAACCCTTCCCCAGGCCCCACATTCCCAGTGTTTTTTCCTATTCCTATTAGAGGGACCTAAGCATTCTCTCCTCTGTAAAGCTCTAAATACTGTATTTCCTCACCATTGCACAATTCCAAAGAAGCAGGACTGCACTTTGCAGTGTGGGTTTAACACACAGGACTCATGGGAAGTGTTCACGGCTCTGCACACACTCACAGTCTGGTATCACTTGAAGACCTCTGGCAGCACCAAGGAAAAAACATCACCCTAGCTGAACATCCAAAATGAGTGGGATATTACAAAGCATGGAAAAAGGGATTATTAAGTAGATTCTAGTGACCAAGAAGTGTAAGGGCAGAATGTGAGACACCAAAAGTCAACCTGAGACAGCTACAGATGTGAGAGCCCATGACACAGATGTTCTGCAGCTGTATTTGTTAAAAGAGAACAGTAAAGCAGAAGAGGAGCTGCCAAACTGCTCACTATGTGGTTACACAGTCCCTCAGTTTTGGGATTATTTGTGATTATGCCAGTGGATATGCACAACTGGAAACAGAGACTGGAATGTCTTAGCAGGAAATATGTATGGAAATGGCCCAATGTCCCATGTTCTATCTGGGAGAGGCATTAGAAGAGAGATTCACCAGAAACAACCATCCATGGTAATGTCTCTGATGGAAAACCACAGCAATCCACAACTCCAGGTCTAAGTGTGATTATATCAAAGTCTGTAACAAACTCTGGCTGAGGGCAGAAACGCCTGCAGGGGAATAAGGGTAGAAACCCACAGGATTTGTGCTCTGGCCTCCTAAACCTTTTAGAGCAAGAGACAGTATTGCTAAAGGCTTCTCTGGTACAAACCATGTCAGCAAGAGCCTAAAGTTATTTTCTGAAGACAGGGGAAAGGTGAATCAAATTTCCAGCACTGGACAATGAACTCTTCAGCTCCAAGCAAGCAGCAGAGATTTTCCTCTTTCCAACCAGGGCTTAACTGCAGGAATCCCTCAGTGAGAAAGCTAAAGGTTAATTTATATTTAAAAAGATACAGCCACCATCTCATGAGTAACAGGGCATTTAAATAGGGTAAGCAGCCCAGGTCAGGCACAGGAGCTCTCCTAAGGACAGGGTCCAGGCTTTGAGCAGTGCTCAGGATGTGCCCTGACACCGGCAGGATGACCAGGCAGAGATCACCCTGCTTTGGGGCACATTTATTTTTAACTCTCCAACTTAACCCAGCAGCCACTTGTTGCAAAAACACTCAGGATGATCCAGGCTGACTCCAGGATCAGAGCTGCTCTGTAAATGAGCCATGCTGGACTTTAACAGAACGAAGTAAGAAAACAGTTGTTGCCCAGGTAAAAGGCAAGAGAAGAACACTCTAATGCTGGGACAGCAGATAAGCTCAATGGAGAGAACCTGAATTAATTTTACTGTATTGCACAGGAGACTACACAAGGGATGCTATTATACAAAAGAATTATTCCTTATCTAATTTCTGCACACCCAGAGGACTGTGTCCAGTGCCTGCAGACAATACATCTAGGCAGAATATTAGCACACTATCCAAGAAGCAGGCTGAAAGGGAGTGCATTTTCACTAGGGCCATAATTCCACAGGAGAGTATATTTTTATGGAAAAATCCATTTTTCACTTTCACAGTGATGTTTAAGTATTGCAATACATTTTATGATCGTTTCCTCAACATTAAAAATACAACTTCAAATAATACAGAGCAATAAATATGACACTTATGAATATGATGGCAAATGAAGCAGGGATGAGTTCTGGGTTCAGTTCTTTAAGATGGGCTGATATACTGCAGCTTATTCTATGGAGCTGGCATACCTGTAAATGCTGCTTTTCCTTGGGTATTTTTTCTCTTTCCTAGGCTTAATATTGCCAATTTCTTCTTGATTGGTGTTGGGTATTTTAGAGAGGAGAGAAGAAAAGAAATGAGGGGCAGGATGATTCCAGTTGTTGCATCTGGCACTCCGGTGACAGTTTGAAAATTACTTTTAATTAAACAAGTGTCAATTTTTGAAGTCAAGAGTAATCTGAGCCTGTAACATGCAGCTGGGAAAGCAAACAGACATTAGTTCAGCTGATAAGCACATGCTGAAGACAGGGAAAAGGAGGATATTAGCTGGGATCCCACATGAGGCAGGCACTCAGAGGGATGGAGGGTGTGCATGCACACGTGTGTGAGCACATGTGCAGCAGCCAGACTGGAGCCAGAGCTGCAGCTCAGTCAGAGGCTGTCCTCAGAATGCCATCTGATTAGAAAAGCAGCTGATTTGCAAGGATAATCTGACTTCAGATGTGCCATCACCAGATACCACACCACCCTGGGCAGCAGACTGACTGCAGGACTTAAGAATTATCAGTCAACAAAAAAACCACCTCCCTGTCCATCAGCTGTCTCCCTTCAGCTCGGAGTAAGTGGCAGGAGAACACAGCTCTGCAGAGCAGGGAGCTACATGGGCAGGCAGTGGGGAAAATCCCTTGTGATCCTCGCTGCAACAGATGCAACACTACAGAAACCTGGCATGGTGCAAGAGAAAGCTCAGAAGGAACAAAGCTTGTTCTTAGCTGCTCTAGAGCCAAGAAATCAGCTGAAATTAGGTACATGAATATCCCTGACTGTAAAGCAGAGAGATGGAAGTATCTGCAGTAGCTTTTCTGTGCCTCTGGAAGGCAAACACCCAGCACAGGCACTGCACAGTGGTGAGATCAGCACTGTGTGCTCTCTCCACACTGCTGAGATCTCGTTTCTCCTCTCATCCAAAATCACTGTCAAACCAAGAGAATGCCCCTGAATGTTCCTGGTGGCAAGCCAGAGTCCAGAGGAGTTCAGGGCTCCTGCCCTGAGCAGCTGCTGCTGTCCATGCTCCACATTTGGCCAAGTCTGGCTTGCCTTTGTGGATTCCAGGCTGCAGAAACTGGAGTGTCTCAAGCTGAGAGAAAGGATGGTGTCTGGAGGATGTTGGAAAGATATTTCTGAGAGGCACTGAAAGCTTGCAAAGAATTAGTAGAGAATTAGGCTGAAATGGAGTTAGGGTGCTCAAAAGGGTGTGGTCAGCTGCAGCACTTCCAGGAAAGAATGCTTAAAGAAGCCAAGCCATGGAGCATGAGCCTGGAGAAAAGGCAACACCTGCTATCAGCAGAGCCCAGGACAGCAGGAGCTTGGAGAGGGACACCAAGGGGGCTGGGAAAATGAGCTGCAGGGACAGCTGGCTCTGTGAACATCCAGAGCTGTGAGCAGAGGGACTCTGGTGATACACTGAGTACATTCTTTTCTGCCTATAAAAAATGCCAACACCTGAATGCAAAGGCATTGACAGTTCTGAGATAGCGCAGAAAATCAGTATTTAATTTTTTATCAATATGCAATACCAAGGGAATGTTAATAAAGAACAGAAGGTGAAATGTGAGTTCACAGGTCACAGCCACAAGAGGAGCCTTGCCCTTTGAAATGTTCAGCTGCTCCCCAGGCCTTGGCACTCTGGAACAAATGCTGTCCTGGCTCTTTCCCTTGGCTCAGCCAGGAGGGTCTCCCTCCCAAGGGAACCTGCCCAGCACCTGGCATTCCTCTCGTGTCCCTCAAAGAAATTCACATCTGAGACTGCTGAGATCTTCAGACATACCCACCTGACAAAAGTGCCCAGGAATTTCAGATAAAAGTAAGAGATTTTGAATACTGCATGGATTCTTGCTATCTGTTGTGAAAGTGGATCATTGCACTAAGTTTTCTGTGAGAAAAACCTAAAAAGAAATAATAATGATAATAAAGCCCCAAATCCTCAGGCTGAGATATTGACCTCTAGAGAGGTCAGAAGAGATGAGACCGGAGAAAATGAAAGCTATGCTGGTATTTATTCACATGGCACAATTAAGGTAGTTTGAGAAAATGCACTGAAATTTAAACACTTCCTGTAAGCTGTTACACTTTAAAATCGAGGCTGTTCACAGACTGTCTTCTTCTAAAACAGAACCTTTTTTTAAAAATTTCAGTAAGTCAGAATGTTTCATTTCTCAGTCATAATTGCTAATCAGGAAGATGTGATACAATCTGCTAAATCTCAAGAGTGCTAAGATATGAAGGGCCTTTAGCAGTGGTACAGGTAATTAAGTTTGTTATGATTTTCTATATATTCTGCAGCAGAAAATCTGATTGTTCTTTTGGCAAGGGGCCATGCCTGTTCATCTTCAAAGATGACCTGTTTAAATTTTAAAATAAATATTATTTAAAGTTGAAGGTAATTTTATTTTAATAGACCACACAATACCAATGTACGCTCTTCATTACATACAGCAATTTTTTTTTTTGCTAATATACCACTGCATTGGAAATCTGTCTGATATTTTTAATACATATTCAAAAGATGGAAACACTAAAGGCAGGTGATGTTAACTAAGATGACAGATCCTGTGGAGCTGTATTAACATATTGGCATACTAACAGTCTGGAATTTTATGACTGGCTGTAATAAAGGGGAAGATTTGAAAAAGAGGAGAACTTAGAATAATTTTTTCCTAATTATTGGTATTTCTCAGCAATTTCCACGAGACATTAAGAGAAACAATGACTGGGGGAGCTCTCCAGGGATTCTTGCTAGGTGACAGCAGAAAGAGAGTGTTATTTTGGAAGGAGCTATGGGGTTCCCATTTCTCTGGAGTGGAGGGAATACAAACCCTTTGTGCCACTGCTTGGGAGTTCCACAAGGAATCAGAACTACCCTGAGACCTAAAAATGTCATGGGTGTTTAGTATCCCCAGCTACTCTGCAGAGCTACTCTAAACTCTCATTATAGTCAGCCCAAAGGTGATTTATTTCATTAAACAGGAATCTACACACACCCTGATCTTAAACCTTGGGCTTGTCAGACAGTATTCAAAACAGAACCACGCTCAGTGCCATTAATCCACACATGCTCACACATCTGCCTCCAGCCAGCACATCCAATTAGTTTTCTTCCTCAAGAAACTGTCTCAAGTGAAGCCCCCCAAGAAAGCCCTAACCACATGCATCTCACCACTTCCTGAGATTTACTCCCAACATTATTTGACAAGCTATTAGACTGAACTGGAAAAAAAAAGATGAGTGCAACCATGCAGCTGCTTTGCTGTACAGACAGCTGCTTCAGCAGCTAAATCAAATTAAAAGTATCTGAACAATTCTCATGTGGAGGCTTTGTTAATTTACAGGCACAATTTGGATTTCTGGAAAATGCTTCCCATTGTCCATTTTAAAATGATACTTTTGCTTTGGTAAATTATATTATTGAAGTCTCCAACTCTAACAAATATGTTAAAATTAAGCCAAACATCATTCTTGGTGCACGGTATTATTAATCAGCAGTCACTGAACTTCATCATGTTTGTGTATTTTTCCTAAAAAGTATTCACTTAAGGCAATAATCAAAAGAAATTTATCTACACCCTGTAACAACCAGTTTTTCTCAGCACAGACTAACACATTTGCACTACTCTGGCCCAGTGAAGAATTTAAAAGGAAGTATTAATGCAGCATTTTCAAGAAAAAGGTGTGAGCTTCCCAGGGATGCACCAATTATTACATTACCACCTACTGCCTGGGAGTTCAGCTGTCACGCTTTTGATGATGGGCATTTTAAGGCATTAATGCTGGGCAATTTTCTCAAAATTCCTTTCAGGACAAATCTCCTTAAGCTCATAACATCTTAACACTTTCCAGGAACAAAAGCCTCCCGTTCTAGGAGAGCAGAGTCAATGCAGCCTGTCGAGGACACGTTTGTGAGGAGGGACTCGCACGAGACCCCAGAGAAAACAGATTACACAGCTGCTGAGTCTGGGGGGGAGGCAGAGAGTGTGAATCTGCCATGGCCACACAGCTGTGCCATGGCCACACAGCTCTGCCATGGTCACAGCTCGGCCAGATGTGGCTCTGCCAGCTGTGGCTCTGCCAGGTATGGTTCTGACAGGTGTGCCTCTACTATGGCCACACAGCCCTGCCAGCTGTGGCTCTACCATGGCCACACAGCTCTCCCAGCTGTGGCTCTGCCAGGTATGGTTTTGCCAGATGTGGCTCTACTGTGGCCACAGATCTCTGCCAGATGTGGCTCTGCCAGATGTAGCTCTGCCAAATGTGGCTCTGCGAGCTGTGACTCTGCCAGCTGTGGCTCCACCATGGCCACACAGCTCTGCCAGCTGTGGCTCTGCCAGGTATGGTTCTGCCAGCTGTGACTCTTCCACAGCCACACAGCTCTGCCAGCTGTGGCTCTGCCAGCTGTGGCTCTGCCATGGCCACCCAGCCCCATGGGCACTGCCAGGGCTTGGTGTGGCCCTGCACATGGAGAGTCCCAAAGAGGAGAGTGGCATGGAAAACCCTTCTGTCTCAGAAGGGAATTTAGGAGCACAAATCCCAGGAATCAATGAGATCTGTGAGGTGGGTGAAGTGAAAAGAGCAGAGGACCTGAACACTCACCAGGGGAGGATTTTTGACTATTTACCTTCTAAACTTGCTGGCATTTACCCAGCAGCTGTGACCAGTGTGGAAAAGGATCACTGCAAAGACTTAACCTTAAGGCTTTCATGGGAACACAGCAAACACAGAAAAGTTACCAAAAACCAAGGCACAAAACAGGAGAAAGAGCCCTTAAGTGAAGACACACCTGTGCCAGTGTTTGAGCCTTCTTTGTAACACAAGGCAACAAATAAAGAAGGATCTCTGTTTTATAATAGTCTTCTGCTTTAAAAAAATTACATTATGAAGGTGTCTAATCCATAAATCCATCTAAAAAGAATGCACGTGGAAGAAAGGGATTGTATTTGATGATATAAAATATAAATGGTGGATTACATTGCACTCCAGTGTCAGCAGAACATAAAGGATTTGAAAGCAATGATTCGATTTTCAACAAGATGCAGGGAGTTTGTCCATGGTTAGTCAGAAGCATTGTACTTTACATAAATGCTTCACAAATGGTGACACAGTAATTACAGCAGCAGAAAATGGCCACTATCTGTCTGCTCTGCACTTTACAGACTAAATAGAGATTTCATGCATAATGAATACACTTGTGTTAGTGCAATTCACTTTTTCAATATTATTTTATAAGGTGAGAATAATATAAATTTTAAATCGTTATTCAAGTGTTACATCTATTTTATCACGAGTTACATTTTTAATAAAATGCAACTTTACTTGAAGCACACATAATGTTTGCATAATCTGTGGAAGAAAATTGGCACTCGAGGAATTTATAATTTGCTTATTTCTTATAAGGCCTTTTGATGTATTCTGCAGATTGACAGGGCTTCAGTGTATTTATACAGACACAGAAATATTTTCTGTGGTCCTGTGTTTGCTCCTTTGAATAGACTTCCTTACAGTTTGCAAAAATAAGTTTATGATTTATCTGCAGTTTAAAAAATTCATTTCAAATCATCTTTGATACAACACAACTTCCAATTTTTGTTGTGACACAGATTATGCAAATGTGCTCGACGAAGAGGATGCAAAGTGATTTCAAAGCAGAAGTTCAGCTGACAGTGCCCAGGCTGCAGTGGGAACTCAAAAGGATTGGGGGTTTGCAGTCCCATGGCTGGACATTGATTATTTAGGGCTTTTTTTGGATTCATGGAGAGGCTCCCACTGGGCCAGTGATGCATTTGGGTGTGATACCCAACCACTGCTGTGTCCCCATTAGTGTCACACACATTTTTCATTTACTGACAAGCTGTCAAGGACCTGCTAACATGTCAGGACTCTGGAACATGATTAAAGTGTTGGTTTTTTTTTCTATAAAGCTCTTTTCAGTTCATGATATCCATGTGGAGTTTATGTCAGAGTACCAGTACCTTCCTACTAAAGTGTGGAAGCAGCAGAATCCCTGGGGCAGGACAGAACCACCCAGGAATCTCACATGCTGCTCACCAGGGCAGGAATCCCCTCTCAGCACCAAGGGACCTGAGCAGGAGCACAGCTCTGTGAAAATCTGCATTTCCAGCCCCACAGACTCGGGAGGCCACAGGGAACAACACTCACCAGTGGCTGTGGGATGGAGAGAGAGGAGGGAATTCTTCCATGTGCAGCCACTGAAACTGTGGAGGCAATGACTGGACTGCAAGTGATGCCTTAAGATTTCAGCCTTTTTCAAACCCTGTATTGCATTAGTGCCTAACTCCAAACTCCAAATACCGTTTTTGTTTTTTTCGTGCAGATTTTAGGACTTTTTGGGCCATTTTTTGTGTAGTTTCCAGGGGATTTCTGCATTTCTTAGAGTGAATTTTTGGGGTTTTTTCTGGGTTTTTAGGCTGAATTTTTTCTGGGTTTTTCCCAACATTTTTCCCAATAATCCCTTGAATTCTGACAGGTTTGGGGTGTTCCAGTTCAGATTTGGGGTGTCTGAATTTAGGCATTTTGGGGGGATTATTTTGGGTTTTTTGGCTATTCTTGCATGGGTGTTTTAGTTCTTTCTTGAACTATTTCCCAGAAATCCTTGGAATTTGCATAGATTTGGGGTGCTTTAGTGCAGATTTGGGACTTTTATGGCCATTTTTAGGATGATTTTTGGGGGGTGTTGGCCATTCAACGTGTGATTTTCACCGGATTTTCCTCCCAGCCTTTTTCCCGTTTTTTTCGTCAGAAATCCCTGAAATCTGACTGCCCCAGGTGTGTCTATTGAAGGCCTTTAATAAATCTCCACTTTATTCTCTTAACCTTGCCTAGCCTCTGTTCTAGGGAGCTACCCCAGTTCTTCACAGGAGGTGAGGCTGCAGAGAAGCTGTCTGGCTTTCTTACAGGGCAATATTCCTGTAAGAATATCCCACCCTGTTTGAGAGGAAAAACATAAAACATGTGATAGTGCCAATCACAGAACTGCTCTGCAGCTGCAAGAAAAGCCTCCAGACCTGAGGCTTTGCATGTGACACAGCCTCATGACTCGGTGCCTCTGCTGATGCTCAGGGCTTTGGAAAAGCAAAACCCAGGCAGCTCCTGGCTGGTTCCACACTCCAGGGCTTCCCTTGGAGGGCTGGAATGAAAACTGCATGGACAGTGGTTGGAGAGACCCTGGCAGGCAGGGATAAGGCAAAGAACGTCCAGAAAAATCCCTGAAGATCCATGGAATGGGCACAAGTGCATCAGGCAGTGACCAGAGTTCCTGGAACACATGGATGTTTCTCACACCATGGACTCAACAGAAGGAACAAAAGGATGTTCCCATGGCTTTAACAAAAAAATGTAGAGCTCCCTGAAGAGAGAAAAAGAAAAACTTATTTCCAGTGAACATGAGTAGTTGGTCATTTTCAAAAACAGTAATTTTTTAATGTGTGAATATAACATGAATATTTCAATTCCCAGGACTATTCTGCAAGTACTTGTTATGATGAGTGATAAAATGTTCCTGCTTGGTTGCAATTGTACTAAACTGTTGTAATGGGATTCTCTGCTTGAGCTTGCAATGGAGCTGTATCCCAGATTTGGGGCTGCACCCCAGTTTTGAGAGGATACTTTATTACCAGTACTGGAGTTTCAAATGCAGTCGTGAGCTCTGTAAATTAGATAAATCAAGATATTACAAAAAGACACTGTCACAGTTGTTTAACCTGAACCAATGGAATTTCTGTGCTTTGGCACAGGCCAAGCTCATTGCTGCAGATCACTGTGGGCAGCATCTTTGTCAAAAGATTAAGTGAATTAAGTCAAAAGCAAAATCCCCAGTGATAATTATTGGGTCAGAATCAGGTCAAACTCCCCCATCTTGTTTTTTTTCTGGCCTTTACATTCTTGTGAGTTTTAGAATGCAATGCCTTTAAATCAAGAAGAACTTTCTGGCTAAAAATACCAAGCTTACTATACGTTATCATTATTATTTTTATAAAAGCTATATATTATTTGCAGGGGGCAAAATATTCCAGCTTGAATCAATATTTTCCCTTTTGTGTTCAAAACCTACAAAAACATCCCCTGAAATTAACATTCTTCCAACTGCATGTGTACAACAAATGTTTCCATTTTTCAAAATGAAACCTTTTCGATAGAGAAACAAATTTGTGTTGTTTTTTTTTTTTAATAAGAAGAAAACTGCTTTTCCCCCATCAGCTCTACTGTTTTTCTATTGTGTGAGAGATTTATCCTGATGGAGTTTAGCCCAGGGCTCTGTGCTTGCCCCTCCACGTTCAGGTTGCTGCCAATGTTCTTTGTGCTGGCTGTCACAGCAGTGTCCTGTGTGTGCTGCAGCTCCATACATATTTAAACAGGCTGCTGCTTTACAAGCACATGTTCAGAAGATTTTATCTAATAAAATTTTAAATAGGAAATTACTTGTCTGACTTCACATCAGAAAGCTATTCCTTTCCCTGCTGCTCCAGACTGGGTTATTAGGACCTCACTGCTAAATGGTCAGCAGCATGTCTGAGTCACCAGTGCTCATTCTGGGCTAGAAATATCAGATGATGATTTATTACCAGGCAGTTGCAATGCTGCAATAGCAAATTCTCTTTAATCTCTTTAATTTGGAGAGGAATGGCAAATAGTTTGGAAAGCTGAGAATTTCCAAGTTTCTCAGTGCAAGTAACAGCTTTATCAGTTGATTTCAGTGTCTCCCTCCACTTCCTGGTGATTCCAAGAGGTTTTCATGCCCACACTGACCCAGTTCTGCTCATCTCTGTGAATTAACTGCTAACTGTGGGCAGCAATTCCGTGGTAAATGGGCTAAAGCTGTGATGGTGGGAATGTTCAATGACTTTTACAAGTAGATTGAATAAACTTTGAAAGGGCAGTTGTTGCCTGGTGTGCTACCTGCCTCACCACTGTTTAACATTCCTGCCTCACCACTGTTTAACATTCCTGCCTCACCTGGACCTCAGGTGGAGTTTATGATGTGCACAGTGACAGAAATGGTTCTGCCTGCATATTCAAAAGCTGGAGTTCACTCCCCAGAGTAACCAGTTACTGCCCTCACCTCTTCCAAAATGCTAATTCCACTTCCCCTAAAGGGCACCAGACCAATGTGTCTCACCCTTTTTGGGCAATGGAGCTGCCCAAAGGCAGGTTGCTGGTGCAAGAGAGGTTTGCTTGTGCAAATCAAAACCTGGATCAAGAATGTGCATCATTTCAGAAAGCATTAAAGCAGGAAATGGACTTAAACCTCACTGAAATGAAGACTAAGCTGCAAACTCAACAAATTGTTTATTTAGAAGATGAACAAACTAATGTGACACAAGATACATCAAAAAATTAAAAAAAAAAATCAAAACAATTTTCTTTCAAAGAAAGAAATACCTTTTTGTCATATTCAAAGGTTGGTTGGTTCTTTATAGTTTTTCATTTAAGAAATAATTCAAATTTGGCTTGACAAACTATTAGGCATTCAGAGAAGAGCAAGCACAATAGGTAGATTAAAGAAGACAGCCTAAAGAACTTTGGACAATCTGTCTAAATCCTAAAAGACAGGAAGACAAGGAAAGAAAACATTTTCTGATTGTGATATTTAGGAGGCAGAACTAGGAATAGAATGTAATTTGGAAAAAATAAGAGCTTCTGATACAAGTAAACATGAGGGGCAATTACTGGAGGCAAACAGAGGAAACCAGACTAACAACAGTGTTAGAGGTGCTGTACTTTTCCATCACTGAGAGCTATGATGCTGACCCTCAGTCATCCATCATTTAGGGACTTCACCCTGCTTGTGCAGATTCAGCACCTCATATAAACCCAAAAAGGTTTCTAAGTTCCCTCTTCTGCAAGTTCAATCTGGTTCCTGAGTTTGGGGATACTAGAGGATGCCAGAGCCCAATATACCCCAAAAGGTCCCTGAAAGGTCCCAACTGTCCTGTCCAAAGTGGAGATTTCAGGGAAATAGTACTTGACTGCTTTCAGGGTCAGAAATAAACACTCTGAAAAAACTGCAGACAGGAGACACTGTGGGATAACCAGATGCAAAATCACCTGCTGAGCAATAATGTGCTTAATCTTCGAACACTTTTCAGGGAAAGTATTTAAGTACATGCAAGATCATCAGCTGGTTTAAGTTATTTTAAAGTACCTTGATCTCAAGGCAGCCAGATCCAGCCCTATAAATTCTTGATCCTGTTGATATGTCACATACTTTAGCCTGAAGTTCTGTTCTTTTTGTAGTAAATCGAGTCTTGAGTACAGAGCAGTTGTGCTGTGCTCTCTGTTACTGTGAAAATAAACTGTGCTTTCTTTCAGGGTACTGTTTTGATCCTAAATTTCTCAGCTGAGACATTCTGATGGCATATCTGCTGGCTTCAGGCACAAGAGAACTCTTTTAAGGAGTGTTATTTTACCTTAAAATGGACAATCAAGGAATAGAAAACCTCCAAAAGTGCACCTGGTGTACTCAAGGCAGCTTCTCCCCAAAAGCAAAGACAAAACACTCCCAAGAAACATTGGTTCAAGAGAGGGAGGGTGGGAGAGAAAATAAACCAGAGCAGCTCTTTTCCTCCTCTAAAAGAACAGCAATTGCTTAGGCTTTCCTTATGAATCATAAAACAAGGGAGAGACAGCAGGGAGAGACAGAAAGTGCATTTTCATTTGTCAGTAACTTTGAGTTCTATTTCCACTGCCAAGCAGCTGCACTACCTGCCTTTCACTTGTGTGCAATGAGAGATGACAGAGGGCTTCTTAAAGCCTCAAAGGTTGCAGTAATTCATAACCTTGCCTTAATTAACCTAGCAGAATTGGTATTTGGGAGAAACAAGGCCCAGGGTTTGATTTTAGTCTCCTCCTTCCTTGGAGAAATGTGAGGAGGGAAGGTGGCAGAGGTGTCCTGGGTGCAGCACAAGGAGCTCTGGCCAGGTAAGTGCTCTTCCCTTGGGTGGCACAAAAACCAGCTGGCAGCTGGACCTTTGCCTTGGGCTTGCAGGATTGTTTTGATAACTTATAATCTAATGGCATTAATATTTTAAAGAGAGCTTCCATTAAATGAGTTATCTGTTTTGGAGCAATTTGAAGGACCATTCATTGTTAACTTCTCTTAATTAATTTTGGCTTTATGGTGTTTTGGGGGCAGATTGCCTTAGCCTTCACATTTATCCCATCACTGTGTGACACAACCAAGATATCTGAGCTCTTTAGGTGAATTCCTTGTCAGAAGGATCTAAACCACACCTCTCATGAGAGCTCTGTGTGAAGGACTGGTTTTATCCTCCCTTTAGCTTGGCCTGTGAGCTCTGGGTGCCAGCCTGCTCCTTGCAAATGACATTCTCAGGAAAAAGCACTTTGGGGGTCAAAGTACCCACCTGCAGGGTGCTCTCACAGCCTGAATCAAGATGCTCTGCTTCATGTGTTTAGCAATGCCATTTTTCTTAAAAACCTGCCTTCCTCCTATTTTAGCCATCAAACACCAAGTTGCTTCTTTCTGTTCATTCACTTTGTGGTTTGACTATTCTTTGTGACACTTCTGTTTAAAAGAAGTCCTTTCTATTAATACCTGTGAGAAATGCTACAGAGTGGGAACTCATTGGGAAATGACAGCAGTGAGTTTTCAGTTTAGAGCTGTTTTCAAAACCCAGCCCAGAAATAGATGTACACATAGAATTACTCCTGTGGAAAGTAACCAGATAAAATACTGCTGACAAGGGCAGTGAAAATTGTTCTGCTGTAATAAGTATGTTCAAGGGACAGAGATTACTGGTAATATTTTTAATAGGAAGTTGGTAAAAATGCATTACCCTGCAGTGATCTCCAGTGCAGCCCCTGATGGCTGCTTATACAGAACTACTGCAAACACTTAAGCCCCAAATGTCTTTATCTTGATCTCTCCAATGTTTAATTTCCTCCTACACAACATGCACTGGAAGACTTAGGGTACCCTAAGCAACTAAAATGCTTTACCTTTTAATTTTGTCTAAACAGTGCTAAGGTGATCAGAAATGTGCTGTAATTTACATTTCTCTGGTGAAATGATAAGATTGCATTTCCTCAATTACCATTTTACCTCTTTGAAGGCACCAGAGATAGCACCAAAGCTGTTCAGAGAGTCACAGAGGTCTGTTATTCCTCTAGCTACTGCTCTGATCAGCTTTAGGAGAAATTCCTGCAGGGGATGTGTTTATCTGGTCATGCAGAAAGTCATTTCTACAACTTGGCAGAAACTCCTGTCTTGAATGGATCTAAGCAGGAGCCCTGGTGGTGCTGGGAACTCTTACCTCAGGTCTAGGAGTGAGAATCTGAAGGAACTGAAATCCCATTCCTTTACACCTCAAACTGTCATGTAAATGCTGAGGCTGAGGAAGGCTGAGGAATGATTCTGAGATTCTTCTTCTGTTCATTCTAGTTAAAATCATACTGTTAATGCAGAACACTAAACAACAAAAAATAACTTATTCCTTTACTGGCAGATTATAAAATAGATTTACCTAGGGACAGAGATAAGGAAACCTCCTTCTCTCTCTTTTTTTTCCTCTCTTTTTCTCTGAAGCCCCTCTGAGCTGCCCTCTGATCCCAGCTGCACAGAGCAGAGGCTGCAGGAAGTGCCACTGTCACCCAGAGAATCTCTCAGCCAAGTGCACCCAGGAGGGAACGTGGGACACCACTATGACATCAAAGTAACTCATCTCAGCACCAGACCTTCCCAAGTTCAAATAAATAATGAAAAATCTGTACTGTTCATTTGGATTATTCAGGTTTCCCTGGTTTTCTCTGCTCCCATGTCTCTTCCCAAACTGTACCCTAAAACACAAGCCACAGTCAGAAATTTGCCAGCTGTGGAACTCCCACTCACTCTCCCCCACATGTGCTGAAGACCCTGGCAGAGTTTGCTTCTGCTCCCCTTGACAGAGGCTCATGTCTCCCTACCACCCCAAATGGCAAGTACAAGGTGGAGTTCTCCTGGAATATCAAATTCTATAAGGGTTTAACCTGTTACTGAACTGTTCTGAGGACAGAGTGAGGCATTTACACTGAGGGCAATCTAGGAATTTATAGGCTGTCTAAAAACAGAGTTGGAGATAAAATGTCTTGAGCAACAAAGGAGGTAGAAAAATGGCTCTGCAAGGCAGCAGGGTGGGGAGGAGGTGTGATGGAGATGTTTCTCTAGGTAGGAAGACAGAAGACACTGAAAATGCAGCATTTCTGTGAGCCAGGATCATCTGTGAGGACATGTGGCAATGAGAAGCTGATGGGCATGGCTGCCTGCCAGCAGATATTATGATCTCAGAATATTGATGTTTTGTACTAATAATTACAAAATCAGCAGCTGTACAACTGTGTATTTGGATAAATACAAGTGTAAGTGCATCCTGTGACACGGTGAATGGAAATGAAGTACGATTAAAATGACAGGTCACACAGAAATACTGATGCCAAGAAAAGACAGACAAGCTGGGAGAATGATAACATAATAAAGCATTAAAGAATCTTGATATTCAAAAGGAAAAAAATGATAATGAAAACATTCATAAGCAGTCAGAGAAATGCATTAACTTTCCATTGTTGAAAGCAGATACAGATCAGAGAGAAGACAATAAGAAAGAAGAAAATTTACTTGTCTGCACTTGTAAAGGCATATTGGGGCAAAAATGCATCCTTCTCATAAGCTCTAAATAAGAAATCTACAACCAGGATACTCTGAAAGATAAGCAGAAAAATGGGAATTGTCTACAGAGCCAAGGAGAAAGCCAAGAGTTGGAATCATGTCATCTGAATGTTCCAAGTAGATTTGTTATAGATTCCCACACAGGCAATAATCTGTGACAATAAGAAGGATGCCCAACTGGGATGTCTGAAATCTGAAAGTTCTTATTAAAGGGAGGGAGCTTCATGAAGGAATTAGAAAGAAGTACAGAAGAAGATTGTTACTGGGATTAGGTAAGCCTTTGGCAAAAATCACAGTAATAAAACACATTTAACCCACAGTCATGGTCAGAGTCTGGCTGGGATGTCCCAGGATGTGTTTTTATTGAATGCCTGCACTGACAGACACGACTGGAAGTATTGTATAAAATCTGCTATGCCTGAGGGTCAGCACTGGCCAGGCATTGTTATTCCATGGATGCCCACTGCTTTGGGGATGGGGACACAGCAGAGCCCTGTCTCTGTGTGGAACAAGGCAGAGAGCCAGGAGAAAGGAGAGCTCCACATTTCCATTTCCCAACCCTCTCAAGTTTCAAGGCATGTCAGGAGGAGTGGGGTTAACACCTGTCCCACCTGAGCTTTTGAGCCATGTATAGATTCTGACCTCAGAGAGCTGAATCTGGTGCAAAGACTGAAGTTCAAGTGCACCAGATATTTGGGGTTGAGAGGAATGTTGGATTTGTCTTTACAAACAAGCTGTGGGTCTGCTGGTAGATAAAACCAG
Organism: Cichladusa arquata; assembly: GCA_026413545.1. NCBI lineage: Eukaryota > Metazoa > Chordata > Aves > Passeriformes > Muscicapidae > Cichladusa > Cichladusa arquata. The sequence continues at coordinate 1,890,113 of JAOTQP010000469.1, read as the reverse complement.
CACTGAGAGATGAAAGAAACAATGGGAAGGATTCCACTGATGGTTGAATGGAAAAAAAGATATTTGCCTTTACAAACAAACTGTAGGTTTGCTGGTAAATGAAACTGGAGATTGAAAGATGAAAGAAGCAATGGGGGGAAACTATGAATTCCATAAGAATTAAAAATTAAAAGGGAGTGTTGTACATTTAGAGGGGAATCTTAGATATCAGGTGTTCTGGGAAGTCTGTGCCTCTCAAGTACCTCAGCCCAAGGGGAAAGAGAGAGGGAAATGCTGATGGGAAATTGGGATAAAAGGAGGCTGCATCCTCAAAAATTTTATAGAGCCCAGGGGGATGCCCCATGGCCTCTCTCTTTATTTGAATAAAGCAAAAGTCTCCTTTTTGGACATAAACCTCTGGTTTTTGTGGATTAATTTTCCTGACAATCCCACCTCCATGAGCTCAATAATTCATCTCTAGACTGACAGCACCTCAGGCTTTGAGCAGCCTGTGAATTCCTAATTGGAATTATCAAAGTCACTGTTCTTTGCTCTCTGCTCTTCCAGGTAAAGTGCTCTGCCCCTTTTCCTCTCCAGAGTGAAGCTCAGGCTGGGATCCAAATAATATCCATGTAGAAAAGCTGCATCACACACAGAGCACTGAGCAGGATTATTTTGCTTTATGGAATACAGAAATTTTGATAATATTAAAATAATTTCATTTGATGTCCCCTTTGTGGAGAGGATAAAATTTTGAAATTACTCAAACAAACATTATCTCCTGTTTTAAAGCAGTGATAATGTCAACTGCCAAAATTCAGTGATAAAACCAACTGCCAAAATTCAGTGATAAAATCAACTGTCAATATTCAGAGATAAAATCAACTTACAGTGATATATTCAACTGCCAATCTTACAGTGATCTGGTAGGAGGAGATGACGTAAAATAGGATTAGGAAGAACAGGTGGAAGAACTTCTCATTCCCACCTGAGGATCTGATCCTTGGGAGTTTCTCCTGAAAGAATCTACCTCACCACTGTGAGTCCACAAATATATCCTTGGTGGACCTAGAACTCCCCCTTCTTCCTTCAGGAGACTTACAGAGCTGGAATTCCACACTTGAGAGACTTCCTTTCCCCAGGCAAATTATAGCAATTAACAAGAAAATTCCAATTATTAATTGCAGCCATGCATGGAGAACACTCACAGGAGCAATGCAGTTGGAAAAAGCAAATGTTGGTGCACATGGAGAAGACTCAGATTAATGGTTCCTAATTAATCAGAAATTTAGGATAATTTCTCTCTCTCTCTCTCTCTCTCTGTAACCAGAATTTTACAGGACAAGCTTGATTTAAATAAAGCTGAGATTGTCAACTTCCAGTTCTGACTAGAAACTGATAATTGGTAAGAAATCAAATCAGTGAATGAGAAATTATTATTCTTCACTAATCAGTTAAAAGTAGTAACTCAGGAAGAAATAGAAATCCAAATTCTCTCCAGTTTTGGGAGAATTAAGAAGTTATTCTAGAATGATGAAACCCATTTTTCTTATGCTAGAAAATGGTCAAAAGCCATTTCTAAGAATTTCTATAAATGTGTGACACTGAAAATGATACATATCTTTGATTTCTCTTGGGAAATGGATCCTAAATGTCAAATTCATCTCATCTGACTTCATTATTCATCTCACCAAGGTTCTTTTAACAGTCCATGGAGTGGGAGATCCATCCCTAAAAGGCAATTCCTTCTTTCTGGAGGTGTCTGGTTTTTTCCCCAGAATAAAAATTAAGCCAAGAGTGACCAGCTAAGACTTAAAAGTCCCATCCAGATTCCATGGTTAATGATCAAAGTTACTTTCAACAGAAAGAGCAGGAAAAGAATCTTTATGCAAAGAAAATGGGAGAATCTGGTGAGTAGAAAATGCAGGGATTTTCACCAACTTGTCCTTCTCATTCCAGTTTTGTTGTTTTACACATTCAGGAGAGCTGAGTCCCCCTAAACACACTGAGATGGGGAGAGACAAGAGTGGAGTGGTCCCATATTTCAGGTGGAAAACCCCAGACAGGGATGTGCATGTGCAGTGAGTGCAGGATGAGCAGGATGCTTTCATGCTCCCTGTGCTGAGACTTTTACCTGCCTGAGCTCAGCCTTTCATGATTCTGTGTGTCCACAAATCATCCAGGCTCTGTTAATGCCGTTTTTCCAGTGCAGCAGAGCTGGGGCTTTTTTATCCCAGAACTGGGAATTGTGCAGCTGCTGCTCTGGTGGGAAGTCCTGGCTAAATGGCCAAATTTTAATTTTCTGCTTGCTGAAATTCTGGGGTAGCTGAAGAAGACATTTCATGGAGCTGTCATTACAAAACTGACTTTTCAGGAGAGGAGGGGTGGAATGGATAGGACAGGGAGTAAATCTTCTGTAAAACTGCTGCATGGGGTGAAGGTTGTGGCTTTTGACCCTGGATCCTCTTTCAGGATATCCATGGGCCTACCTTTGCCTTTGGATCATGAGATAAGATTACCTGAGGCTTTAAAACACTCCAGAATGCAAATCCTCACATACCCAAGGCATGGCATCCCAGGGGATCTGCAGCACAGAACCCCTGTGGCTGAAGCTTGAATTTTGACAAGAGAAAAATTGGTCAACCTTGACCTGCTCAGCTCAGGGAAGAGCTGGGAAATCTTGGAGCACAGCTCTGGCTCTGCTCCGTGATTCATGGGGATATGAATCTCCCCGTGCCTGCGAGGACCAGGCAGCTCTGTCAGCAGCAGCAGAATTAGGAGGAGCTGCAGGAAGAAGGGATAAATGTGCTTTAACTCAACCACAAGCCATTGGTTGCATTCCTGCAGAGGAACACAGGAACCAGCCCATGGCATCACCGGGAATCTGATCCCCATCATCAGTTTATTAAAGCTGCATCTTAGAAATGCACGCACATAGTGGGGATAATTCCTTCCATTCCAGGAATCCCTGGGTAAAGTTTCGAGGCTGAGTTAAGAAAGGTCAGGGTGGATGATCATAGGGTGTCTGCTGGCTTCCATGTCTCCAAATCTCTGCAGGGATTTAGAAGGAGCCAACACATTTTCACTTGGAAGTTGGGATTTAAATAGAGATTTGTTAACGCGCTCCCCTCTCTCTCTTTCCTCTGCATATCAGCTAGTCAGCATCAGCACAGAAATATTTCTTGTCTTTCCCTCACACTGCCCCACTCCTCATTTCTCCTCCCTCTGTCTTTCAGAGCTGTGACAGCAAAAAACCCCACAAAACTAAACCCCAGTCCCAGCAGGGAAAGCAATTCAATCCCACACCCCCTCTGCCTCCCTCTCTGCCCCAAATCCACTCCTGACTCCAACTGAACATGAAATATTCCATTATTCAGCAAAAAGCAGACAAGCTGAATATTCATTAGTGTTTCCAGGCTCAGTCTGCACAGCACCACTATCCTAAGGATTAGAGAAACCATGGAAAAGCTGGGCAAGGCTGGGGAGTGATGCCACCTCTTTTCCTGTGCCTTCATGAAAGAAGTGCCTTGAAGGTGCTCTGCTATTTCCCTTCTCCTTGGAAAATGGCACCTGGCTGTGGAAAATAAGGATAAGCTCTCTGTTAACTTCAATTAATGAAGAACTTCTCAGGTACCTGAAGGACTGAGAGAAGGCAAAACTGCAGATTTTATTTGTGTTGTTCAGCAAAGTCATGGGCACGTCTGGGGGCATAAATTTGGGATTTCATTAAGGCTGGTGGACTTCTCAGTGATAGGATGAATTCTAAGCCGTCCCTGCCAAAACCCAAGAGTCTATAAAGGAGTGGGTTTTCACTTTTTCCCCCCCCTGAATTAATCCACGTTTGTACCTCATGCACACATCAGGAAAAAACTTAATAGCTTCGGTTTGATGCCAGTGACGGTATTGAGCAACTTGGCAAAGACCCCTGGAAAAAAGCCAAAGCCTTTAAAAATAACAGCACCACCAATAATAATGCAAGATTCCAATTAAACTGCTGTGCCACTGCATGGGAGTGACCCATTGGCCACGGGCTACTGGGAATTGAGGGAGCAACTGGTTGGTCCGCTCTGATTTATTCAGCAGATCAGCTGCAGTCACTCTGGGACTGAACACCAAGTTCTTTGCTTGCCCTCAAGTGAAATTATTATTGAGGTCAGCAGAGGTATAGAGATCCAGGCCAAGTGGGAATCTGGCACAGCAGTTCCCAGTACTACGGCTAGATTTTCCATGACTTCTTAATTTTTTATTTTTTATTTTTTTCAGCAGAGAGTGCAAGTTTCAAGGAGAAAATGCTGCTTTCTGTGAAAAAGGAATGACTCAGCACATTGGAGGCAGACAGATAGAAAGACAGATAATATTGGGGAAATCAGGTGTGCCAGCTTTGGCTGACAGAGACTGGAACATTTCTCTGTCCTAAATCAGTCAAATTTTTGTCAGTTTGAAACAAACACGATGAGCTGACACTGATGAGCTGTTTATTGTGGAAGCCAAGGAGTCTCCAGCTCTTTCCTTCCTCTGGAATTTCAGGTGGATCCTCTAAGCATTCCATTAAAGATTCTGCCTCTTTTTTTCCTGCCCCAGGCAGCCTTTCCTTCTTTTCCTAGCTCAGCTATATCCTGAAATGAAGGGACAAAAAATTAGTTTATTCCTGCTCCTTTTGTCCAGGCTTGCTGTAGGACTGCAGCTCCAAATCCTCAGGACTGGGGTGGGAATTGAAGCCAATTCTGCTTTTTTTGGTGACACCTCCAAAAATTATTCTTTGGCATATCAGGGTCATCTCATCCAGCCAGTCTCTTGAATGCAGCAGTCCCTGCTCTTAAATTCCACTGGATTATCAGTCAGGAGCAAGTTTTCCAAGGGATTTGATCAGAAGAGCAGCAACACTCCAGCCAGATGAGCCAAGATGTGATTCCTGGGTCAGCAAGGGAGATGTTTGTGGAAGTAGGAAACATTGGAAAATAAATTTTAATAGTTTATTTTATTTTTTTATGTGGGTGTTTAAAAACATTTGACCCAATCAAGGGAAATTTTTTCATTTAAATCTTCATGGGCATGTGCTGGACCTGAATATGGGGTATAATTAAATTTTTTGGGAGTGGTTCCCTGGAGGTGAAACTGAATTTTTTGGATTGTTGGTGATGGAGAAACAGAAGATGCTAAAACAGCCAAAGTTTGGGTTTGCCCTTCTTTTACACATCCAAGCCTGACCTATTCTCTCTAGACCTCTACAATCAGTGGGGGTGAATCACTCAAACTTGGATTTCTGGGAATATAAAAATAGGGCAGGTGAATCCCAGCTTGTATGTCCAATATATTTATGGGATTAGCAAATAATGAAATGTGCCATCTGCTTTTTGTCTTTTTTTTTTTTTTTTTTTTTTTTTTTTTTTTTTTTTTTTTTTT
>JAOTQP010000469.1:1869837-1884631 GCA_026413545.1 Cichladusa arquata | reverse complement strand
ACTGATTGATGAATGGAAAAAGATATTTGCCTTTACAAACAAACTGCAGGTTTGCTGATAAATGAAATTGGATATTGAAAGGTGAAAGTTGCACCAGGGAAAACTATGAATTGTATAAGAATTAAAAATTAAAAGGGAGGGTTATACATTAGAGGGGAATCTCAGGTATCAGGTGCTCAGGAAGTCTGTGCCTCTCAAGTACCTCAGCCCATGGGGAAACAGAGAGGGAAATGTGGCAGGGAAGTTAGGATAAAAAGGAGGCTGCATCCTCCAAAAATCTGAGAGATCTCAGGGGAATGCCCCATGGCCTCTCCCTTTATTAGAATAAAGCAAAGAGGACTCCTCTATCTCCTTTTTGGACATAAACCTCTGGTGCTTGTGGATTAATTTTCCTGACACTTGGGTTAATGTCTGTCTTGCACTGGCTGTGTGAAATATCAGACACAGAGATGCAGGAACATCTGGGATTCCCCTGCAGGTGTGCTCAGCTCAGAGTGGTGTCAGCACAACCTTCACCACCACAATCCTCCACAACTTCCACCCAGCCACTTTGGCCCTGCACTAAACACAGCTTTAAACCTGCCTGTGGCCTAAACATTCCCTCCACCTTTGTTCAGGTGTGAATCACCTGATGATTTCCCTGAACTGACACCTCATGCTGGTTGTCATTGCTTGGGTGGAGGCTCATCACAACACAGAGCTGGGAATTGGAATTCCTTGCACAAACTTCCTTCACTTCTCACCAACCACGTTCTCCTCTGAGAAGGAGGCAGCAGAGGCAGGACCCAGTGTGGATCTGTTGCTGCTCTCTCTTCATGAGCAGCAGGACTCTCATTGCTCTCCCTCAACCCTGCAGGGCACTGAGCAATCCCTGCTCTTCTCCAGCACCACCTCCATGTAAGGGCTAAGGAACAAGGACTTACAACCAGGGACTCACATTGTGATCAGATTAATCTAAGACACTGGTTCTGTGAGCGAGGCTCAGCCTAAGATGCTGCTTTGCCCTTCTGCCCAGAAACCTGCAGGACTGCAGCAGGGCAAACCACAGAGCAACTTCCCCATCCACGCTCAAGATTTATATGGCTGGCTTTCCTCTTCTTAAATCTCTCCTAACAAAGCTTTGTTCAAAGATGATTCACAGATGTTGTCATTAAAAAGTTGGTACTTGCCAACAAATAACACATGGGCCTGCTTGAGAAACTGCTGTTCCCACAGCTTTCCCCAGGAAGAGATACTTGGGGTAATTGGTAAGGCCTGTGAGAATGGGACATTATAAAGCATCTCCTACCATCCATAACTTTAGAAGAGAATTCTGGTTTCCTGAGAATTTATCTTGTTCATATAAAATCACTTGGATAAACACACATGATACAGAATAGATAATTAAGCCCACTATTAAATAACTGTTGATCTTTTCAGGTAACTGAATGGGGCAAGCAAAGACTTATTTGCAACAAAGATAAACAAAATCCCAGCACTAGCTAATAGACAGCCGTGTATCTTAATTATAGACATGAAATAAAATGATTAATTGATATGCAGGCATGAGTCTCAAAGGCCAGAAGGTGACAAACAAAAGGACAGGATTGTACTGTCCATTGCAGGATGAGGTGAACTACAGAGACAGAAAACCCCAAGCAAAAGGGAATAAAAAACAAAAGAGGGAAAAAAGTGTTACAATGACCTGGCTGGAATATAAATACAGAATCATTTCTGTGCTCAGACACTCAGGACATGCTGAAATCCAAAACCCAGGAGCCCTCTGCTAGCAGCTTGGAAAAGCACCATGGGGAATCAGCAGTGGGCCCTATCTGGGGAGATCTTAACAAATAGATATGAACAGAAATGTTTCAGGATGGTAACCCATACATTGACAAAATTCTTGGCCATTTATCAGTAAGGAAAAGTCTTTTTTTCTTCTTTTTTTCTTCTTTTTTTCTTTCTTTTTTTGGTGGTAGGTGGAAAGAAATGAGCATTCAGTAGGTTTTTGAAAACTAAATGCAATCTCAGTCTTTTTCAATGCTCTCAACACAGAGAGCAGTAAATATAATTTTCATATAGTTTTGAATAAATGACAGATGTAGTACATATTTATTACAGTCTCAATTCCACAATTTAGAGGCTGACATTGAAATATTTTCCTCTGTTTTTCGTGGGCTTGTTGTTAAAAGCATGACTGCTCTGCCAAAAAGTCTGTGTTTGGAAAGGCTTTTATTTCTTTTTTATTCCTTTAGTTCTGCTGGGTGACTCCATGCTCCAACATGCCCTGAAGAGCTCTGGTGTTTCACAGCTCTCATTTGTGCTCCACCTCAGCTGTAAGGGACATTCCCATTGACTTCACCACCCTTCAAATCAGGGCTCCATTTGGGATTCAGCTTCAGCACTCCATTTCCAGGCAAGCAGGGAACAGGCAATGCTGCCATATTCCACAAAACAACAGGAAGATGGACTGGATGGGTTTGAAGCTTAGGAAATACAAGTTCACAGGCTCTGCAGCTGCCAACATCATCTTACAGACATGCAGCAAGGGGAAATTCAACTAATCTCATGTTTGTTTTTCTTTAACATTCTATTAAAGCAAAGCAGCTCCATAATGAGATTACTGCATTTTATCTCTTAATTGTATCCAGATATGGAAAAGAGATTTACTGCTAGTGGCTTGTATACAGTACAATATTTTAAAGCTAATTATGCTAGAGCATTACTATTGTCACACAATGAAATACTTATTCTTCTGTTATGAATCAATACCATTTTCTAAAATTTACTGTAACTACCTTTTTAATTGGATATACACCCTGCTAAATTCTGAAACAACCAGTTATATAAATATAATTCTTTTAAATCCAGGATGATATCAGCATAAACTATTTTAATTAAATAGATGGCAAAAAAAGGAGAAAAAGTGACATTAAGTAGCTTTCCATTATTAATGCCAGCTGAAAGTCAAGCCTTGAAAGCATTCAAGGTTTTATTTTTGAACTCTGCCATTGTCCATGGAAGCATGGATACACATCCTCCCCAAATGGTGCATTAATAGTGTGATTGTTCATTGAAGACTACCAAGCACCTGGCTTTTGTTTCTATTACTCCACACAGAGAGGAAATCCTATTACAGTATTTATCTTCCTAAATCCCCAGGGTCTAAAACATCTACAAGTCTTTTCTTTGCTTATGGATGAAATAGAGTAAACAATTAAATAGTCAAGCAAAGAGTTCTAAAATAACATTGTATCCACGTTCCTTTGTTCAAAAATATTGGTGAGTAGATGGTGAAAACCTCTGCTTGATCTGTCACTTGTAATTATTCAATGATTTTTAAAAACAGTGTCCCCATGTGATGATACTCTGATCATACAGACCATCAGTGCAAACTAAAATTCAAGTGCTTGTAAGCTGGTACTGCAATTACCTGTAACACTCTGCACAAAGTACATCTAAGCTTGGTTTTCCTGAACAAATTTTCACAATATGGACAGCTGAAGTCTTGACCACAAGCTGATCACAGCATGTTTGCAAATCTTACCTGAGGAGTAACTCCACTCAGTGGCAAAGGGACAAGGAAAAGGCATTTGTTTATCTCAGCAGAACCAAGCAGCAGTTTAAAACTTACCTGAGCTCCAGCCATCCAAATGAGCATTGTTTTCAGCACTCTTATACCTGTATTTCATGGATTTACACATCCAATCCACATCACATTTACACTACAGTAAATTAAACCAGTTACATTTTGGTGAGGTAAAATGAATCAGAACTTGGAGATGAGGTAAACCAATAATATCAAGTATTTAGAAACATCTTACTTCTTATTAAGTTACTGAAAGGATTTAACCACATATTATATTGCCAGTATCTTGGTGGAAGTTGTTAGATTCTGAAGTTGATTCTACACTTGATGATATATTATCCAAGTAATTTAGAGAATAAATATTGCAGAATGCAATATCTGAGACTATCAAGAAATTTCATTTAACCAGCAGCTCACCATTAGGGAAAAACCTCACAGTATTTCCTATGTTTTTTTCAAGAATATATACATTGAGCCAACTCTGGATCATCCTTCAGTATCGTTTTGCAATAAATAAATGTTTATGTTAACACTTAGCATACTCTGTAAGGTTATCAATTTTCTATTTATCTGAAGAGCCCACATTATCTCAGAAGGCTCTTCAGCATTCCTGTGATCCAGATTTCATTGCAGACATTATTCACTCTACATTTAAGTCTTTTATCTGCATGCCAAGTGTTAAATTATACTGGGTTGCTGTCTGTATCATTCTATTTTCACTGCAGCTCTTCACAGATTAAGATTCAAATCCTTTGAATTTAGTAGGATTTTGACAGCAATTCAAGCAGTGTAATTCTTAGCTCTGTCCAGCTGATTGTGACACAGGAATTTCTCAGCTCCCTCAGTGCCTGCAGAAGCTGTGTTTACCTGCTGTGTGCATCCTGTCCCCGGATCCTTGGCAGCCATCCTCATCATCACAGTCCCCGCTGGACTCCATCTCCTCGCTCCTTCCAGCCCCACTGCCAGCATCTCGGGGTCCCCATCTCTCCAGCTTCAGCTTGGCCCTCTCAGCATCCAGCTGAAATGGAACAAGTGACAAACCAGCCATGGTCAGACTGTTACACAGCTCCTAACCCTGTACTGGCACCCATCTGCTTTATATAGCAACAAACGCTTCCTCCTGCACTTTCAAGAGCAGCTCCTCCACTTGAGGCTCTTTCTGGCAATGGCATTCAAATATTTTGGAATAACAAACTATTCAACCAAATGCTCTGCACCAGGGGCACTTACCAAACTTTTAATTGAAAACATCACATCTACCAGGACCACCACAGGGAGTGCTGTTCCTACAGCTCTTCCTTGGCCAACCACAGTGTGGGGAGCACTTGTTAATGCTGGTACAATCTGCCAGCTGTCCAAGTACTGTTTTGAGGGATTTACAGCTGAACACCACGACAAACTTCACAGCTGAGGGCATTTGCTACTTTTCATGATGGGCTTGGTCACTTGAAAACCCTGCCCCTGGACATGGCTTTTAAGATGCTGCCATTTAAGATGCCTGTTCCAACTGCAAGTAGTGCATTAGATTTCACTTGAAATATTTCCAGGACTGAGCACAGAATAAGAAAACCTTTTCTAAAATAAATCTAAATCTATCACACCAGGTCATGCTTGCTCTAACAACATATTACCTCCCAAAACTCAGCTTTTTGATCTTTAGATAACTCTTTTTCCTGCTGTCACCACAAACAGCTGTCTAGTATTAGCACTGTGGAAATAAATGATTTTTCAGCTCACTGGTAGTTCCATAAGATGAAAAATTCCATTTCCTTGGGATTGAATCTAAACCCAGTCTGTGCAGGGCATACAAAGAGCAGCACTATCTGGGAAAACAAACAAACAAACAAACAAACAAAACAAAAGGCTTAGACTGTATTATAAGGCAAATATTCATCAAGCAAGGATGGTCCAGGAGAAGCCTGAACCTTTGCCCCACACCTGAGGAGCACAGACCAAATGGAAAGACTTTGTACTGCTCTGAAAGCCTCTGCACTGCTGCCAGATTGTGGATCTATCCAATACCCTCCACAAAAGATTCTTCCTCCCAAAGTACTCCAGATCCATTTCAGGCTTTGTGATCTGCTTGAACCCAGAGGACTGATTATTCTTGGTACTGAGCAAAATGTGCTTTGAAATGTAACACTTTGGAGACTCGAGCTCTAAAAAGGAGCTGTTCTGGGAGCTGGGGGTGAAGTGGAGCACAGGACTAACACAATTGTTTTAACTGGGCTGAAAGGATGGTGATGGATGCAGCAATTTCTCTGTAGTGGGAAGCTTTGTGTCACAGCCTCCTCCTTGTTCAGGGGCTGGGAGCTGCCATCCTTCACTCCAGGGCTGGCAAATGCTTGGAGCAGCACAGCAGATCTGGTTCTGTGGAACAACAGATGCCAACTTCTACAAGGCACAACTCAGGAAATTCTGCACCCTTGCACTGGAGAGCTCAGTTTGCTCCTTCTGAAGGCACAAATAACTGCACAGTGCAGTGGGAGGATCAGTTAGGGGGAGGAGAGGGTATGGACTCGAGTGGGGAAGAGCATTGAAAACTCTCTAATTGTTACTGCATGTCTGTTCTTTATAAACAAGTTGCTTAATGTTGAGCCTTGGCACTCACAGCCATAAAGACTGATGTCATGGCAATACAGAACAACATTTTGTTAAACAATTGGAAAATTTTGCCTATGAGGGAGAAAGATAACTCAGTTCTTTCACAAATTTATTATGTCCTGACCATACTAGAAAAGACTCATTCATTCTTAGTTATAATTCTTCAGAATGAAAAGAAATGGCTAAGTAGCAAACAGAAGAGACACAAAATTTAATAAAGGCTTTTAATGGCTGTTTGCAAGTCAGAGCAGAAATGTTTACTGCCTGTTAAGGCACTCCTTCTTTGCAAAAATCTGATTTCATTCACTGCCCATGGCTTAAATCCTGACCTCTGCTCAAAACAAGCAACACTTGAACGAAATGGGCCCCAGCTCCAAGGAGGAAGCTGAGCTTTCCAGCATGGTGCACTGCAGCACTTCTGGGCTCTGGTGCCTTCACTGCAGCAGAGAGGAGCCCAGATCCCATCTCCTCTGTGTCTCTGAAGGTGCATCCAGCAGATGAGAGGCCACCAAATTTCCCAGAGCCCTGACATCCAGGTTCACCATTCCCACGTCACATCAGCCCAGGTGTCACCTACCAACCCTTCTCACCTGGGATACCCTTTCCCAGCCTCCTCACAACAGGGTTTTATGTCCTGTGGTTACCACTCACCTAGAACAACGGACCAGAGCCTGACTTTGTGCATCAGTAATGGTTTATCTGTAAATAAACTCATTCCAGGAGATGGGATAGTGCAGCCACTTCAGTGAGGAGCTCCAGACTCAGTGAGCATCCCTGTTGAGGAGGCAATGTCACCATTTCACAGTGACCTGTGACCCAGCATCCTTCTCTTTCCCAGATTCTGAAGGCACAGCTCTCCTCTGGCTACTGCCACAGGACTCCAGGGAGATCAGTGCTTCAGGGCAATAGCAAAGCTTACACCAGCATGTCCCAGTCTCCTTTTTTTCACAGAATAAAATAAATCTGTCTCAAAGGCCTAAGACTGCACCCTGGATGAGCTTAAGAAAAGCCTGGACGTGGCACTCAGTGCCATGGTTTGGCTGATGAGGAGGTGTTAGGTCATAGGTTGGACTAGATGATCTAAAAGGTCTTTTCCAACCTAATTCATTATCTGATTCTGTGATTCTGTGAAAATAGCACTGAGGATCATAAAGGAAGACATTAACCACCACTTTTGACTCTCTGGTCTCAGGGGCTGGGTGTGGCAGGGAATGCCTGACCTGGCCTTCTATCACTGCTTAAGAGCCACTCTTAAAAACACTTTATTTTGGTGGCTCTTTCCCTGCCAGCTGACAAATGATGCCATCCAGCCACCTCTGACAACTCCTGCCTGGGAGTGCCCTGTTCTGGTGCTGAGAATTGATGCCTCAGTTAAATAATTGAAATTAATTTCAGGCTGAGCCCTGGAGCTTGTGCCTTTACCTTCACAAAGCACAAGATACCTGCTGCCTAAGATTCCAGGGAATACTGGAATCTTAACAGCTTAAAAATTAAGTCTTCAAGTTTTGGCCATATGTGAAAGTTGATTTTTTTTTTCCCTCTTGAAAAGGTTATATAAATAGATCGGTGAGATTTGTACAGTCCAACTGGAAACTGACTCAAATCAGGAATTTTCCCAACTGCAATAAGCTTTGGATCAGGCTCATAAACCTCTGAAGGGTTTCTGAGAAACTATATACTGCTTCTGAGGGGAAGTTTTAGTGTCTCTCTGACTCAGCTGAAAGGTAAAAATCACATATTACAATGCAGCTCTGAGTCAAGACACAGGTGACTCTCCTGCATGGATTTTATTTATTCCAGCAAAGGTCCCAACTTTAAGTGACATTAAAAAAAAAAAAAAAAAAAGAAATTCTGCTGACATGAGGTTTTCTGGAGAAGAAAGAATTCATATGAGAGTGGCTCCTGTCTCCCTCCCCCATTAATACTTCATCATGTAGCACATGCATTCCCAGTCACATAAAAGAGTCCTCCTGACTTCAGAGGCTTCAAAGACAAAACCCCTGAGCTCTCCACAACGAGCCTAACCCTAATTCCCACTCTGAGCACAGGTGTGGCAGAATACAAATTCATTATCGTGGTTTTTCATGAAGCCATGTTCCACTTGAATACCTCCACACCTTAATTAAATAATAACTGCCTCAGCCCATGAAAAGCATTGTAGGAAAAGGTGCCCATTTCTATCTGTTTCATTGCTCAGTCTATTTGCTGAGGGGTCATATATGCATGTGTATGACTTCAAGCTGCAGGATAATAACCCCATTTCATCAGAAATTAGGTTTTAAAATTCTATTTTACACCACAGTTTCAGGCTTCTCAGGTCACTGAACACAACAATGAAAATATTCTCTTTGAATAAAGCCACTCAAAAGTTGTGTGCTTGGAATATTCAGAGACAAATTCCATAGAATGGTTGCTCCAGAGGGATTTGTTAATTAGTTTTCTACATGACAGATTGCACTGGGAATGCTTTTTCCTTCTGAAGAGTCAGCTCTGAGGTGAGATGTGACTTGTGTCCACTCACCATGTAAGCACACATATCACTTGCTGTGTTTCCAGTGGGAGGAAAAACCAGCTGATTATATACTGCATTTAGAAACTGTAAGCTAAGCACGATTTTTTTTCTCAAGGTACTTACAAATAGCTGCCTTTTAAAAAGTGCTCCAGTGACATAAATATGATTTGCAGTGACAAAGTGTTTTGCCAGCTTATGCACAAATAATGCACAAAGCCTCATCTTGAAAAGACTCATAAATGACTCAATCCTTCCATTCATTTCTTTAAAAATAAAAATAAAAAATCCTTTCTAAACCATTATTAGGTCAGAAATGACTACAACTGGAAAAGACAATGTGCCTTTGTTTTTGGCCTGTTATATACATTTTTTGTTAGGAACTGACATACTGCTTTAGGCATAAAGCTGCATTTTACTGGTGCCTTGTGACTGAGCAGATGTTCTGTCATTTCACAAAACAATAGCAACATAACAAATTTTAGACATAACTGCCATATATATGCTTATTCCAAGTGGGACCTCTCTGAGATAACATTTACGGTTCATTTGCCTCCACATATGCTCTTATCTCCTTTATAAAATCATTTGGCAGTTGCTTTTGTTTCTCCTTTTCATGTTATCTAGCACTCATATATTACAACGTAAGTAAAGAAAATAAACTTATTTAGCTTCAATTTTGTCAGACATTTTCTTTAGTTTGTTCTTCCTTTGTCTCTATTTGACAGAAACCCAAAAAGTCTCTGTTTCACAAAACCCTGATGAATGATCCCCTTCTGGTTTCTTCAGGAAGTAGTGCAGCTCAGGGAGGTAGCTCCTAAATCCCCCTTTTAGCTGAAGGGAACAGACATCCAACCTTCTGCAGCAACCAACACCCCCAGCCCTCCTTCTGCTATTTATTCAGATCCTTCCAATAACCTTTCATGGCACATCCTGCTTTACAAGTCACCTGGACACATTACAGTAATTCAAATGAACAGCTATACATAATTTATGGGGCACGCTTATGGGCTGACAATGGCTTTGGAATTTTATTCATGTCCCTCCAGACTAGACCTTTTTAGCTTAGGAACTGGACCAACACTGGTAAATTCCTTTGTTCTGTGGTTTTCTCTCCAGCCTGAGCACCTCACATTTACATACATTGATATTTGTATTTATTGTCTATACCCACGCTCCTAGAATATATAAATATATAAATACATAAATATATAAATATATATATATTTTCTTTATACATTGAAGAGGCTCTCTTGAAGCACATGGAAACATGCTAAGTGCAAATCTCAAAAATCTCTTCTTTTGCTCTCTGAATTACTGTACCTCCACTCAAGCTACACATATACACACTCAAGCTATACAAATATTCCTTTATTTTTTCTATGCTTCCCTCCTAATTTTATTGTCCTAGCTTCTCCACACACACTTTCCAATTCTCTGTCATTGAGGTTTTGTAGCTTCCAAGTCTTTCTCTACCTGGGATTCCTTTTTGTTCTCCTGGTTTATGCAGATTGACTCATTACCCTCATCCTGACACTTTTATTGCCAGGTGACAAATCCACACTTTCACTTATCTTTGACTACTTTCACTTCTTCTCTGAGTCCTCCCTCTAACCTGGCTGTGTCCCTGATTTCCTGGATATTCCACTGCAGATCCACACCCCAGAGCAGAGGAGCTAAAAGCATTTATTTCTTCCTGGTTGGATTACAAATGTTTCAGCAGGAATCTGAAGATGGTTTTTAGACATTCACTTTGTTACACTGCACAATTAATGCTTCTATTTTTGCAGTTCATGGTTTCTGCTTTCCAGCTGCTTATTCAAGGTGAGCTAGGAGACTGCTAGCACCAGGATCAGCTTAAAATTCACTGAATTTAATTACACAAGCTACAAATGTTCTCTTATTTACTGATTACACTGTGAAGGAGCAACAGGAATGAGCACTCACAGAATCTTAGCAAGAGCTTCACAGTAACAGTTTGGGTCAAATGTCACCCAAAATGCACCAATTGTGACCGATGTAAAGTGAGCACAAGTTACAAAAAATACTTATTCCAGTTAATAATGTTGTTAAAAGACCAGGAAGAAAATCTGATTTACATTCAGCAAGTCAACTTGGGCAAGGGAGCAGCAGACTCCTCTCCTTGATGTCTTGTCTTGGTGTTGGACTGTAACTTTTTGGGATTTTGTGAGAAGATCCTTCTGATCTGGTACCTAATATGCCTAACTCAGACACAGACACTGGGTTAGTCCCTGTCATAGGTGTGAATTTCACCTTTGGACAGAAAATGTAGCCTAGTGCTGCCCAAAACCATAACTGGCTTTTTAAGTTGCAGTACGTGTAGTTTGAAAATAGAGCATATGGCTAAAAAATCTGTCGTGTTACATTGAAGACTCTCTGCATCTTGTTAAGGTAAAAAACCAAAAAGGTAAACAATTGCAGTAAAATTGTAATAATTTGCAATAAAATACAACATAAAAGTAATTATTGGTGAGGAATAGGTAATAGTTGCTTACAAAAGACCTTTGACTCTTCAAAACAGTTCACTTTGGGGGAAAAACACCTTTACACGGTTACTTTTTTCCAAAAATAAAATCTGCTTACAAAAGACCTTTCATCCTTCAAAATATTCATTATCTGGGAGAGGGTCTGTTTGATACAACAGCTTCAGAGGCAGATGGTTGCTGGGAGTGCCCACAAGGTAGTGAGAATGACATAAAACCCCCAGAAATTTTGTTTAAAGATTAAGGGAGTAAATGATGGGAAATAGCAGGTATATCTGTCTCTTTTCAGTGGGTTCTTGCTTCCCCCTCTGCTCTCTGTGCATGATATTCACTCCAGGATGGCTCAAATTCCAGGTATGGTAAAAGATAAATAGATAAAATATACTAAGAGCCTTCCCTGAGAAGACATGGCACAAAGATGACTGGGACAATACTACCAATATTTACCAGTATCTGATTATTGCTGCTAAAATCTATCTTTCCTTTCCCTTAAATGCATCTCTGAGAATAAAAGACGCATAGGGAAAAAAAAAAAAAAAAAGGCGGAAACAGGCATTTTAACTATCAGGGATGAGTTTTGAGAGCAGCCTCCCACGAGGAAGGTGGGGACAAAAATTCTCCAGCATTTTCAAGACTTGGTTAAATAAATCCATGAGAGGAGCTGCCTGTGATGTCAGTGTGTGGTATTTCAGGAGGTCTCTTCCACATTTCTATCCTGTATCTCTACACTCCACTGCTTTCTAATATTAGAAAATTGATTTGTAACAAACCAGAACTACCCCCATTAGCAATTAGGAGTGGGTTTTTCTCCTTGCTTCTCTGATTTCTATGTGGGAAAATTGTGTCCACCTAGCAAATTATGTCCATTCTTTCTTCTAGGCTAAGAATGAAGCCTCTTAATTGTGCCTGAAGTCAAAATGTGGTTCAAAAAATGGATTAATTATTACTGGGGCTTAACCTGGTTTACAAATGAGCTGTGACTCATCAGGGTTTAGATGTCTAATAATAGCCAAGGACCTTGTGTCTGATCAGGCTTGGGAAGTGTGAGATGAGAAGTGCCCACAATCAGCAGGCTGGTCACACTCCATCAGCCCTGGAATGGCACCCTTCTGCCAGGCTGCATGTTTTTATGGGCTAAGTGAGTAAACAGTGGCCAATCCCAATTGTCTAAGGAACAGAGCCAACCTTCCTCCTTGCTTTGTACTCTGACAGCAATTACCTTTGTTATTTGCTGAGAGAAATGCTCATGACATGCTCCAGTGCATGTTAATTCTGTTTCATGTTCTTGGATAATTATCTGTTTTCATGCTCTGTGTTGGGGAACATCCCAAAAGTTTGACATTTCATTGGAAAGACTCGTGAACAATCACAGTCTCTCATTTCTTGGTAGTGCTCGACAGACCCAGGCTTTGGATCTGATGTTTTGTGTTAAAACATGACAGAAGCAGGGATCTGCTCAGGCTCCTCCACACTGAATCACAGCACTAAAGCACTAAAATACAACAAGGAATGAGGTATGGACACGATGGGAAAAAGATGGGTAATGATGTTTGTCATCATGTATCAATGCTGGGAGCTAAATCACCAATTATTCGTTACATAAGCTAACAAGCTTTAATGACTTTGCAACCCAAAGCCACATATAAAAATAATCCCACTGTCTCAGGGCCACCATGCTTCTCTGAAATCTTGAATATCATAAATATGTTGTATTATTCAGAAAGTGCCACATGTACAGGAAAAGAAAGAGAAAATAAAGGATTGGAGCCTATGCTGCTATGAATCAGCAAACTGAATTCTGTGGAGCTGCTCCAGTTTATTCCACATGAAGGGTCAGCCCAGATTTTTTCTGTTTGGGAAAGCATGGTGTTGTAACAGAGCAGACAAATGCATTTCATGTTGCATAAGTCTGACAGAAGAAAAGACTCTCCAGATGTTGTACTCCCATGGCTTCATGGCAACATCTGAGGACATGACTGAATGCTTTTGCTAAATCATTTTTATTTAAAAAGGGAAGAAGAGGGAGGAAAATATACTTCTGCAAGCAGCAGCTGCCACTGGAGCTTTTTTCTTATGGTTTTTCCTACAGCTTTTCATGGATGGCTTCCATGGAGGTTCTGTGCTGTCACTAAGATTGAGTTCACAATACTGGGTTTGTACCAGCAAGTCTCTCTCCTCACAGAGCTCAGGATCTGTTAAATTTTCTTAAAATTGGCTAAAGAGTAGGAAAGATGCGGCAGGATTGGCAAGGCTGAGAGGCAGGGATGCCGCAGAGCACATTACATAAGCTGTGTTTGTTTATGAAACCAGGTTAAAACACAACGTGAGGGCAAACAGCCCAGTGCCCTGAGCAGAGCAGCAGTGACATTTCTGGAGAGCAGGAAGAGCTCTTTGTCTGATGCAGCTTTGCTTTTCCCCTCACAGGTTTGAATTCTGCTCAGGCTCAGAACAGGCAGAGTAAGTGGAAAAAGGTCAGAGCATCGGTCTTCGTGGAATATCATCTGCTCCTACTGCCTTTTGAGAGCCACTAACAAGATAATCTGATCACAAAGATCAAAAGCTCTCTCGTGGTGCACTGGGGAAATTGATAACTGCATTCTCCTATGCTGGATATCCTGTAATTCAGAGCTGGGAACTGGCCCACATTTACCAGAGATGTAAAGTGGCTTTGAAAGTCTGTCTTTATCTCTCATTCACACTATATAAAGGAACTGATATTTCCTGGGAGAGAACAGGAATGTTCAGAGCAGGGCTGCAGACTTGTGCTACCAGCACTTTACTGCAGGACTCTTTTCAGCCATTTCAGCACATCCAAGCAACCACCATTTGCCCTGATGTTTGACACTTATATTTTGTACTTATTAATTCAGAATGTTTTCTTGACAAGTGACTAAACTCCCACTTAACCAAATAGAATAATTTTCACTGACACATCTTCTGAGATTTTGGAATTTCTCCATTCCATTTTTAATTTCAACAAATATTTAATTCTTTATTTAACTGAAACAATCACCCTATTTTCTCCATTGATGGGTCTAAATTAGATTCTGCTCTTGTACAGCACTGTAGACCTCACCTAAATTTCAAGTAGTGTTCAAAAGGAGCAAAGAAAAGATAACAGCTCTGCTAAAGACAAGTGAGAATTCTGGACTGGAGCTGGCTTCTATTGTTGTTAAAACTAGTTTGGAACAGGTGACAACTGAGGCAAATAACCTGAGAACTACCAGTTTAAGACAGTCAGTGCAAAACAAAACATTCTACTGATCTTGTTTTCCCCCTTCTTACAAGATGCTCTCCATTTCATTTGTATTTCACCTTTCTTGTCAGTTCCTCCTCATTGCTTACTTGTGACTCAACCCTCTCATTCTTGCCTTCTCATGGAACAGCATCCTCTTTCCTGCCTAAATGCAGTCATCATTCAGCTGAGCAGGAGACCTCTTGGTCACTTCTGCTTGAATGCATGTCTTGGGTTGCAATACAGGATGTGGCCAGAAATGTGTATTCTGTCCCCATCTGTTGGAGCCGGGTGGGACAGTGACCCTTATCTCCTGGCACATATTATCTGCTAATGGGCCATCTTTAAACCAGCTGGGGCAATCATCTTTATCT
>JAOTQP010000469.1:1846585-1861569 GCA_026413545.1 Cichladusa arquata | reverse complement strand
CTGACAGGGTGTCAGCTTGGATTCTGACTCTGTCAGTGTTTTGGGATTGTTCTTTGTAATACTGTATTTCTATTTTATTTTTTTAGTAAAGAACTGTTATTCCTATTCCCATCTCTTTGCCTGAGAGCTCCTTAATTTCAAAATTATAATAATTTGGAGGGAGGGGGTTTACATTTTCCATTTCAAGAGAGGCTCCTGCTTTCCTTAGCAGACATCTGTCCTTCAAACCAAGACAGCAGATTAGGAAACTGCATCCAAACCTCTCTGAGCTGTAGGGATACCAGCACCTGCAATCCCTCTCTTGGCAAACAGCACAAGGAGCTGCAGCCTGATCTGAGCACAGCTGGGTTAGCCAGTCTTCAATAAAATCATTGCACCTCTGGGATCCCTGCAACTCTCAGCAGTGATCTTGTTTTTATGTTTTTCAATCTAAGTCACATTTAAAGAGACAACCTCACCCATGAAGGTGCAAATTTTAAGAAGTCCAATCCTGCAAGGAGCAGTGCTGAGGCTCAGTCAGGGTAGTTCATCCAGCAGTTCCACATCAGCAGCTGTGCTGACATCAAAACACTCTGCCCTGGTTATTCTGACACCCCAGCCTGGTGAGAATTCCACAGACTCCAAGATTCACAGAGTCACTCAACACAAGCCTGTTCCTTGTGCTGTTAAAGCTTGCCATATGGTAGCACACAATGACCTTGAAAAACCTGAATTATTAGCCTTCAAAAATAAAAATTGAATCCTGCTGCTCTAGACTCTTTCCATACCAAAGGCAGTAGCCAAGCAGTGGCTCTGCTTGCATTCATATCCAAAATCAGTAGAGAATATCCAGAATAAAGATGCTCAGTACATTCCCTGAAAACTGGATGCAGTTTGAGCTTGTCTTGTAACACTGGCACCTCTATTATCTCTTAATATGGTGCAGAAAGTCCAAAGCCACAGGTCAGGTTCCTGCTGGGCATCAGCAGCTGAGGAAAGTCAGGGCATTGTGGGCACCAGAGAAAACCCCAGACTCCAGCTAAGAGAGGGGATTTGCTAATTCCAGACTCTTCCCACCCATCAAAGATTGGCAGATTTCTTGCCTGTGCTATAATCTCCATATGGGGTTTGGCTCCAGTGGTAGAAAAAGTGAACATAAGAGTGAAGTTTTCAAACCTAGCCTGGAATATGGAACATCCTGGAGATCTGCATCCCCTGCCTTGGGTGGTGCTCAAACAGCTGCTCTTGTCAGCCTAGGAAGGAATGTCTGTGAACTGTCCTGCTCCATCCAGAGGTATGGACAGGCAGGTTTTGCACAAAGTGAAACTATTCCTGAAAATGTAAACAGCTTTTGGATCAGGACCTGAAATTCTAGGGAACATAAATGCTTGTCTCAGACTGGTTAGGAGGACAGAACTCAGAATTACACAAATGGGCAAGAAGAGCTTCCTAAAACCTATTCTATGAGAGCTGACAATGCTCACGTGATGTGCAGAGACAGCAACTTTTCCAACAGAGCTGTGGAGGACATCACCTCGTTCTGCAGTGTCCTGTGCACAGGATCTGAGACCCTTTATGGAACTGACCCAAAGCTGAACTGTATCTTCCTATACAGACCACAAAATCCAAACATTTTGCTCAGGCTTTATGCCAGGTGCTCTGCTCTGTACATCAGCATCAGACCACACTGACCAAGTTTTTCAGACAGTTTCAATACACAGATGGGTTCAGGATCTCATCCTCAGTTCTGACCTGCTCTCCCCTCCCTCCCTGCCAGGCCAGGTTCCCATGGCTCTGTGCACCTGAGTACTTCAGGTGATGCCTTAGGATTTTAGCTTTTATATTTTTCATATATTGTAATCCTGCAATTCTTCAGTGTATAACTCTAAACTCCATAGCCAGTGTGAGCTGCTGCTTTCCCATTTTGGGGAGACAACAATTCATCTCTAGGCCTGGGAATCAAGGACACCTCACTGTCTCAGGCCCTGAGAGATGGAAATGAAAGTGAGTTGGGGGGAGCAAACTTGGGGTAAATGACTTCATTACCTGAAGCTGTAATTGGAAGATTAACCCCCAATGTGCAAATGGACCAAATTTATAAAAGTGTGAAAATGTGTGACCTGACATCCATTTTTGGGTGTAGCCCCTGGGGGGCTTTGTCTGCCTGAAATGTACCTGAAATGCAACTGGTTTTTATTTCCTTTAATTTTGTCTGTTGATTGTTAATGCTAAATTAAAATTGTTAATTTTGTCTCTGTTTTTAGGTAGCCCAAAAAGGCATCAGGAGAGCTCCATGAGGGCTGTGATGCAGGAACCAGCTGGATGTGCCACCAGCTCGTGTCTCCCCATGTCCCACACACGGAGCTCCTGCAGAGCTCCTGACATGGAAGGGGTTTGTTGCACCACTTAATTAGTGGCTTGTCTTCATTTTCTTTTGCCTTTACTCAGAGTCAAGATTAAAACATGAAGGAGATGGATTTCTTGTTTGGACTTGGTTGTTTATTAAATCTTATCTAAAGTACAGAGAGTTTTTGCAGCACCTCTAGCTACCAGCTAAAAGTGAGCAAAATGGAGATAGATTTAGCTAGTTACAAGGTCTTTTGAAGATAAACAGTCCAATAAAGAGCTAACACCTATTTTAGACTTTTGACCCAATAACCAAAATCAGTGCAGCACTAACTGACCAACCAGAAACTACTGCCTGAAATCATGAAGAAGAAGGAAGAAGAAGGAAGAAGAAGGAAGAAAGGGACAATGCTCAAAAACTTCCACCTTGTTCCATACTTATTACTGTATTTTAAAAACCTTAAATTCTAAACCTTTCACCATGTGAAATTACACACTTTTATTCTAATCACACATTGGGGATTTTAACTCTGTTACTTAGATTTGGAAGCCTTCTCCAAGGCCTCAAGTCAAAAGCAGTGTTCCCTTGGGGGCCAGTGTCAGAAAACACAGAAAGTCCAAAACTCCCAGGTTTCTGGGTTTATTAAAATTAACACTAACAGGCTTCAAACATGACAACTTCAGCTCTGGTCCTGCTGACCCTGCAGAGCCCCCAGCCAAGGGCACACACCAGGGCAGGGATGTCCCGAGTGCTGCTCACAGCACACGCTGGGAGCTGGGAGGAAATGCAAGGCAAACTGTCCATTTGTAATCCTGATAGCTCCCATGAAATAAAACCAGGGCCGTGGAGGAAATGCCTGACTGATAGTGTAAGCACTCATGTAAATGTGTGCAGGCTGGCAGGCTGATTTTCATCACTCAGGCTGCTCCATTCTTTGAAGATATGTCACTTCCCCGGACCATGCAGCTGTGTGTTTGAAGCTCACACTGGTTGGACAAAATGATTTGTTCATGATCTTAATGTTTAGCCCTTTCACAGAAAAAAAATTCCAGCACTTCAAGCTTTTGTGAATCTGAAAGGCTCATTCAGTTTGTAAGGATCTGCCTCAGCTTTTCTA
This sequence comes from Cichladusa arquata, assembly GCA_026413545.1. NCBI lineage: Eukaryota > Metazoa > Chordata > Aves > Passeriformes > Muscicapidae > Cichladusa > Cichladusa arquata. The sequence goes on along the minus strand of JAOTQP010000469.1, from coordinate 1,858,126 downwards.
TTTCAATTATTTATTTGAAGCCTGAACAGGCAATTTGATGAATAGAAGAGAGAGCGGGTGGACAAGAAAGCACACAATTATCATACTGTACATAATTTTACCAATTACCATGCAAGAGTCCTCAACCAGTTCAGAAGATTTTAATATTTTTGGTATGCTACTACACGGGGTTTCTTTCATTTTCTTGTTGCTTTCCTCTTTCCTTATTATTAATTAATCTATTCAATCAAAGGAGAATTTAAATTTAGAAGCTGATCCTGATGTTTTTGCCTACACAGAGCAGTAGTTATGCTATGTTATCTTCAGGAATGCCCTGATCCAAGAAAACCAAAGCACTGGATTCCAGAGCTGGAGGGATATTCACTTCATTCAAGGCTGTTATGCTAAGATGTTGAATTTCTCACCCCTGCTTCTTCTGTGCATAGTTTTACAATTTTAACCCTCTGCACACATGTGGCTGATTTCCTCCTTCAATCTCAATCAATACACAGAAATTTTAATATTAAGATGCTGTTACTTCAGAAGTGTCATTAGTGCCAGCCCTTCCTGGGAAAGGTGGTTGTGGTGTCTCTCAGTGAGGCAGGTAAAGCACAAAACACCATCAATGTAGTTAATTCTTCATCTGACTCACTGTGGGGCTTCATTCCTTCTGTAGTGACAGCTGAATCTGGAAGTGAGACTCCACTGCAACTCCTCCTTCCTTGATGTGAGTTTGGCTATATTGCTGCCCTGAGAGGATCTGCCCCTACACATTTACAAACATGCTGGCTTCCCCATATGATAAAAAGGTATTTTTGAGCACTCCTGCACAAAAAAATCCCTTGAGGGAATCATTTAATAAAGAATGGTAATTCTTGCAGAGCTCTTAATGCCAACCTATTTCCCAGCAAAGATACTCATTCAACATTTTACTGAATTTCCTGATTTGTTCATCAGGACAATCTCTACATGCAGTGCCTGACTATTTCTTTTCATTCTGTATTTTCCAGAGGACTGCTCTGTTGGGGAGTGTGAAATTTAGGCCTGAAAGCATTGACTACTTTTTGAAGCTAATCCTAAACCTCTGAGCTACTAAATTATTTCTTAAGCAGAACCAGCACACTGTTCATCTAGGATCATTCAGCATCCTCCTGATTATGGTCTGTCATTACTTAAACTGCTGGAAAACTTTAGCTAGTCACTAAGTTTTACACTGATGGTATTTTGCCAGTAAAATTTTAACTATGACACAGTTAAAGAGACATCTTTAATAGCTGCTGACTGAATATTAATCTGATTTTTTATTTCCACTAGACTCCATTAGAATGTAACTAAACATTAAAAATGAGCACTGGATTCAGTGATGCTGATTCCCCCATTGCCCATCATTATGTGACTCCTGAGTCCTGTTTCTCCTCATCCCATTTGAGGTCCCATCCATCTGATTTATGGAGTAGGCTGTGGCAGGAAGTGGAAAGGAATTCTAAATCAGCACTCACTCGTCAGACTTCAATACTAAGTGCAAAATATGGTATTAAAACAAGACTGAAAGCTTTCTTAGAGGAAAATACCTCCTTGCTCAGGGCTGCAGGGAACAGCAGAGGTAATGGGATAAGTGGTCAGGAATTTTCCAACACTCAGCTGCTCTGCACCTGTGTGCCACCAGCCAGGGGAGAGCTGCAGGCAGGTTCAAACATGCAGAGTACATTCAAGTTTATGACTTAATTGTGCTGAGAACCAGCACTGTTAGGTTGGATCAATGGTGCTGAGAGGAGCATTTCTACATCTCAGAGCTTCCCACACTGATCTGCAATTACCCTGCAAACTGTCCACTTACTGCACTGTCCTTTTGCAAGAGACATTAAGGGGTTTCATTTCTGCTGCTCAGCTTTCTTTTCCATCTTAAACTTCCAAAGGATTCATGCTATCTGGCATATGGTGCTTATACTATCTGCACTGTTGAATTACTGCTTCAAAAATGGTACAAGCTTATTTTAATTAGATTTATGGGAAATCTTCCTAAGGCAAATTCTTCCCAGTCGCAATTACAGAGCACACCTGAGATAAAGGGACAGCAGCAGAAGGAATTATCTTTCTTTCAACATGAAATATAGTTTATTTGGTTATTTTCATTATCAAAAGAGGTAATAACATTTTCAAAAGAAGCGAAGTGGCTCATCTTTATGAATCATTAACCATCTATCCATAAATATGCACAAAGCTGCAAGAAATAAAGGAAATGAGCTTTCCTGCCCTAGAGAGTGTACAAAATGCTGCTATAGACAAACTTGCTGTGGCAGCAAAGCACTGGGGAACACCTACCACTTGAATTGTGTGTGCAGAATGAGCAAGGACTCAAAATTACAACAGCAAAATTTCCCTAAGATCTTTCAAGACAAGCAGGTGCCTCTGGGCTTTGGGTGCTGAGCCCTGGGAGTGCAGACCTGCTTCCCTTTGGGATGAATCCCATGCACCTTCCCAAGTCCTGAGCAGGGCCAGGAGCAGCAGTCCTTTGTGAACCTGCTCTTCCCCTGCAGCTGACAGCCCTGTGCCCTCCTCTGCCCAGCACAGCATTTTGGGAGGCACAGCCCCACCCCAGCTATGCAGAAGGCAGCTCCCACAGACTGAGAGCAGGCAAGAACAGGCAGAGGGAGAAGATGGGGTCAGGAAATGAGAGAAAACTGTGAAACATTGCCTTTTGCTCTCTCAGAATTGAGCCCCCCATCACCATAAAAAGTTTGCCCAAACAAATCAGACATTGAAAAGAAACCAACCCAAAGGTTAGATCAGTGAAGGCAGGCTGCAGATGACTATTAGTGCCTGCTGACTTCAGGCTGCACTGGCTTTGCAAGGCTTACAAGAAGCAGTGCTTGTTTTCATCACTATCTGCAGAAATGAAAATTGTGTTTCACTCAAAAAGCTGCTCTGCTTAAATGGAACAGCTGATGAGAAGTAAACTCCTCAAATTGTGTTAACACCTGGTCCATTTAGCTTCTGCTTTGGATGAGATTTTCCAGTTGAATTCTGAGTTGCTCAGGGAAGGAGGCTGGGAGGGAAGTGCTGACACCCCCTTCCTCTGGCTGTGCTGGGAGAGGTGCAGCAGTGGCACATTTGGGATGGGAGCTAAATGGGAAGTCATATGCTGTCACTAATATAAATCACAATTTTCAGCACAAACGTTATCTCACATTTTTGGAAACGCAAAATTTAACAAAATGTTGGCATGTGACCTTCATGCAGACTAAGCACAGCTAGGACTATATATGCAGTTCCATGGCCTCAACTGCATTTTGTTAGGTAAAATCCCATGATATCTACATTATTACACCATAAATGTAGCTTTTTTCTAAATATAATACATGTGAATTGTGGCAGATAAAGATGTCACCAGGACACTGATCTGAACAGAACACTTAAATGACACTGCAACAAACTGCAGAACAACAAAAATCTACAGCAAACAAAAAAACCCTAATCAAGAATGAGGTGATCTTTGAGGTCCTTTTCAACTCAAACCACTCTATGATAATATCTGTATTATACATCACCAGGATATTAAATAAATCTGACAGAACAAGAACCTTGAATTCAGCATCTAAGACAGGCAGAGCTACATAATATGATACAGGACCTAATGAAGTCCTTGCTTTCCCTGCAAGTAAGTATTTTAAAATATTCATATAAGAGCTGTACACAAGCTTCTTATGTGGAACTCTGGACCAGCTCACTCTCATTAGCAATACTAAATCCTTGGAAAAACGAGTACAAATAAAAAATATTCCTGTCCTTTCAAATAGTGTTTTAAAATGTTTTTCAGGAACATGCAATTATCCTAGCTGGGAAGGAATGAAAACTAAATAGAAACACGTGTAATCATTTCCTTAATAATGTTCTAATTTACTAGATGGATAAGCTCAACATGCATTCCATGTAGGAGAGATGATTTAGCTCCTTGCAGCTATAGAAGTTATGGCATAATCTCCTAAATCCAGCACACAACAGTGCTTGACAAGGCATTCATGAAAACCTGCCTTCCTCCACATTGTCACACTCAGTGGGGCAGCAGGGGTGTCCCAAAGGATGGGTCTGAGATCTCAAAATCTAGTCTGAGCATTGCTCTGTCCCACACAGAAACAAAAAGATTTTCCATCTCAGGAGAGATGGTTAAAAGGGTCTCTTTTTGTGCTCACTATTTTCACATTCACAACTTTTTTTCACACCAGTGACTGCTGCACTTCTTCTAATGCTCCTCCCAGCCCCTGACTCTTTCTTTTCTTGACAAGTCCTTACTTTTTACATATTATATATATTACATATTTTATATATATATATATATATATTCTGCCCTGAATGTGTTCTTTGGATGCTTAACTGAAGATACCCAAAATGGAAGCAGCAACACACGTGCCAAATGTTAGAGTGGTCAAATGGTCACTTGTACAAGTATTAGCTTGCTTTTGCAACAGTCAGTGTTTAACTCTTGGCTCAATAATCCTGATGCACTCCTCAATCCCAGTCAATATCCATTTAATATTTCATGCTCAAGCTAACCAGTGAGCACCAAATGAATGTGCCTCCCTGAGCTGTGGGAAGCACACAGGAGCTGCATCGAGCCCAGGGAGCCAGGGATGCTCCCCCACCTGCCCTGGGGAATGTTCACACCTGTCCCCCAGTGCTGCCACCCCTGCCCTGCAGGTCACTTGGCCTGTCCTCAGTGGGGAGCAGGTGACAAACCTTCAGCTGCTGGGCTCTGTGCTCCAAGCATTCAGCCTTTGGTTGAGGAAGTCTCAGCAAGCTCAGGGCTGTGATCCTGATGGCAGAGCTGCTCCTGCTGCTGGAAGCCATGCTGTCATCTGAAGATGGATCACTTCTCTTCAGTGCATCTTCTGCTACTGCCTGTGGCTTCCAGTTCCACAGGGCTCAGGGGTCATGACTTTTCTTGGGTTGTTTAAGGAGTAAAAGAAAGCAAAGGCTTTCATTCCTTGTCACTCTGCTTTGCCTGGCTGTCCTGCAGAGAGTGGGAGGTCTCTTTTCAGGTATTCTCCATCACTAGCTGCCAGCCAAGGAAGGCACTAGAGCAGCAGGACGAAAGGTTTGGGCTTTGCCTGTCCCCCATATCCTCCCTTATTCCTAAGAAGAAGAACTGGGTTTATGCAAGGAAAGAATAAGTTTGCTCTCAACAGAGGAGATAGAACTGCCCCAAAGCAGAGGGAACTGTTTCACTGTCAGTGTAGTTTAGGTGCTGAGAGCATGACTGGCATTACAGCCTCTCTGAGGTGATGGCACAGCTCCACCACTGCAGTGGATTCACCTCTCCATGATTCCTGTGAGGTTTTCCCTTATAATGCCCCTATTAGATAAGAAATGCTATTTTTCACCTGAAAGCCTGAGAGTGGGTAACTTGTCCAAGCACAGGCAAGACTGAGCCAAATTTTGGGAAAATACAAAATTCTGTCCTTGTCACTCACAGTGCTTCCAACCAAAACTGAGCAGATAATTTGATTTTCAGGAAGTGTACAGAGAACTCCACTCATCAGCCAGCTGAGTGAACACAAGCTAAACAAGAACACTGACACTCAGGACCACACTTCAGCTGCTCACATTTGTACATTCTTTGTACATTGTCAATTTAGCAATTCCATTCCAAAGGTGTGTGTATCACAAAACAAACAAACAAACAAAAATGAAAAAGGTGAGGAAAACCCACCAAATTGCACTTATGAAGAGAAAGGACAAAATGAAGCCAGCAACAAGCATTACAGGCAGGACTAAAGGCAGCAGCAGCACGTGTCCCAAGTGCTCTGGGGCAATTGGCATGAGGAGAGAGCAGCAGGGACACACTGGGACAGAGGTGACACTGCCCCTGTGACACTGTCCCTGTGACTCTGTCCCTGTGACTCTGGTCCCCCCCAGAGCCAGCCCTGCAGCCCTGGCTGCTGCTGGGAGCCAGACCCAGCCTACAGCTCCTGCTTCTAATTACTGCTTCTGGAAACTTCTCATTTCCAGATCAGAACTCTGGAGAGGCTCCTTCCTAGTTATGTATTGATCCTTTTGAACCCAGCTGCCTCCAGGGATGTTTTAAATTGCACATTTTGTACTAGTGACAGAGACCTGTGCTTCTCTGCTTGCATGTGATTGTGCCTGCAAAGCTCTGGGGTAGACAGAAACTTCACAATTTATTTTGGGGTGAAAGCCTGCATTTGCAAGCTTTTAGGAAGAGCAGAATTGTTTCAAATTTAATTTCTCTTTTATGTTGCTGGTTCAAGTTTTGGCATTCAGAAACCTCAGATGCAGGGGAACAAAATAAAAAGGGAACTCAATTAAATTAGTGGCTCCCAAAGTTGTGTCTATAGCACTGGCTCGCCTCCTGATCTCCAGATGAAATAAAACAGATGTGAGGGGAAATTAACGGAGCAGCCAAAGTAAACGGTGTGACTTGCTCAGAAGGAACTCCCTCTCCCCTGCCAGATTTCAAGGCTCCCCCTGCACCAGAGCCAGCTGAAGGGATATAAATACCATTTACACCTGGTTGAAGCTTTCTGGATTTCATTTCCCCTCTCCAATTTTCCCTCTTCCTTTCATCTCCTTCTTATTCCAGCCATCTCTGCACAGGTATACATACACATATATCAGCACACTGACACAGAAATGCACAACACATTATGGGTTGGATTAAAACAAAAAAAGCAACCATGATTTGCAGGATAACATACTCTGAAATGTGAAATGCTGTCTAAATACTGTGTAGAAAATTGCAAAGTGGGACATTAAGACAATTTTTGGAGACACAGTTTGATGCTGGAGCTCCAGCATTAGATATTAGCATTTTGTGCAGTGTGGCATTAAGGCCAGTTATTACCATCAGCCCTGTCATTAAAACAATTATTTTCTCTCATATTGCTTGGACTTTTCTAGTGACACTTTCTTTCAAACATAAATTGGGCAAAGCACATAAACAGCTACAGTGTTTTCATTAACCACTAGTGATATCTCAGTTAATTATTTTATCTTGTTCTGCTTGTAGGCTGCTCTGAAGTTTGGGACAGCAGAGCAGATGCTCAGCAGCACCTGGGCTGGGCCTGCCAGGGTGAGGAAAACCATTCTGCCAACTCAGTGGCAACAAGCAACACAGCACTCAGAAGGGGATTTCAGCCAGCTGATGTGAACACTGCAGGCTCACCTGACACAGAGCTGATTTAGGAAAGAAAAAATCCTTAATGGGAAATCTGAGATAGAGCCAGGATGGAGGTGAAGAGCAAAACGTGGGGCAAACTTTTGTCATGTCCAGCTGTCAGGGCTCACCTGAGAGAAAGGGATGATGCTGCTGTTTGATGAAAAAGCCACAAACTGCATGATGGGCTTATCTAATCCCAAAGGGAGAAGAATGTGCAGGCACCTATCATTGAGTCTAAATCTATTTGTTTGTTGTGCAAAGATAATTCAGCAGTATTTGAGGGATCTGGGGTCTGTCTGGAGGCTCCCATCCTGCTCTCCCAGTTTCTCTGGGTGATGGCAGCAGAGAGAAGGGGAGCCCTGGGGAGCAATCCATGCCCTGACACACAAACTCCATCTGCTCCTCGCATGCCTGGTGTACTTTGGGCTCACTCAAACGCCTGTCACTGCCTTCCTGCTCAATTAAAACTGGGGAAAACCCACACCAACCATTCGCTGAAGTGTCGTGAATACCCCCACAAAATAAAATTAAAGCCAACATGAATTGGCAGGGCTTCATTTTCCCTCATGAATATGCATAGCTAATATAGAAAATGCTAATCTTGCCCTCCTTCACTTCCTTTCTGCCTTCTCCGTCTGCCCCTTTTGGAATTAAGCACTTATCTCCTATGGAGTGAATAGGGCTCCATTATGTGGAGGGCTGCAGAATTTTAATGAATTGCAAAATATAGTTAATTATGGAAAAAAGACATCTTCTGCACTTTTTCATGTAAATTAGACAAATTAATTGGTGTTCGGTATTTTTTTAAACACATGCAGCCCTGGGAGGGAAGGAAAAAAAGCCACTTGACAATTCAGCATGGGAATGGTGACAGGGAAAGGAAAACTGAGGGGGCATTTCTGATCATGCACTAATCCAGCCCCCCAAGTGAGGAATACCTAATTCCAACCAGAATCGTGAGAAACCCGAGGAAGGCTCTTTTCACAAACCCAGTTACTAATTTTGGAAGTTTTCACCTCTGGGAGCTCCCAGATCCCAAGAACACGTATCAGCAGCTGGGTCTGAGCACAGCTCAGGGTGGGAATTGTGCAGGATTTCCCCCAGCAGCACCTCTGTGCCCATTTCCCTCCAAGTGACCCTGTGGTGGCACCTGGATGGGAACACGTGTCCAGCTGGGGCTTTTGGTTTTACCAGCACTTGCATCCAGCATTTTCAAAATTATAACAAGCTGTTCTGCTTGAAACCCTGTCCACGAAGTAAGCACAAGCACAAGCTTTAGCAGTGAACAGTAAAAAATATTAAATATACTCCAGGAGAGTCTGAGTCCTTCAAAAAACAACGTAAATCTGCACTGCTGACCTAAATAAAGCACCTACATCCTGCTCTGGCTGCCCAAATCAATACTCATGTGTGGAAGGAGACACTATTTGTTGCAGGTGGGTTAAAGGAGTTCTGTTTAACTGGAGCTTAGAACAGAGCACTCTGTCAGCTGCAATAAAAGGAATGGGTTTATTTCTCAAAATGTAAAATTGACCCTGGCTAGTTTCAGAGAGGGTTGCTGTCACAAAACAACACAGCAGCAGCAATAACAGCATCTATTAAAATGACTATATAAAACATGCCATGGTGTGTTAGGACTGTTCTTTATAAATAATATTGCACTCCTACATTGCAAACAGCATCTGTAACAGAAGCATTCAGGCTGATTTATTTCAGTGTAGCAAGGCAGCATTACCACACTGTATTATTTTTTAATCTGGCTGTGCTGGAGAAGTGCCCCATTTGGAACAACTGAACCCAAAATGTGCTGACATGGAGCACAATTTCATGTCCTGAGCCTCTGAAGCAGTGCACAAAAATGAATATTTGAGGGATCTGGGATATGAGCATCTGGGAATGCTGTTTGCCCTGACATATCTTGTGGTCCTGCAAGCTGCTCCCCTATTTCATACATGCATTCCATGGGTCTTTACTGGCACGTGGAAGAAAATATTTCCCCTTTTGTCTTAATATATCACAACTGGTATGGCTTCTACCTGTTTAAGGTGATTTAATACCTAATGGTAATAAATGCTTCAGTGAAGATGTGAGCCTTTGGGTGCTCTACAAGCCCAGGAGACAGGAGATGCTCATGAAGATGAAGGTGCTGAGGGAGAGAGGAGCTCCTTCCTCACATGGACATACCAAAGCAGGAACCTAACTCAAAGGGCTCTGAATCTCTTCTGGTATTTCTTTTCCTCTACCCTAAACAGAGAAGAATCCTGTGGACACTAAAAAGGACTAAAATTAGCCTTTAACAGCATTCCTTTATCTCCTCATCAAAGAGATTAGATGAGAACATCTAAACTGATTCCAAGTTCAAAATTTATTACATATATTAACAAAACTAACTTCAAAACATTAATACGATGTAAACACAAGAAAATTTTCTTTCTCATTCTACAGATGGAGTAATTGACATTATTTAGATTGATCTTACCATTGAAGTAATATTAAAAAAATCCAAATTAAAAAGTAACTTGACTCTGATGGAAGAATGATAAATGCTGAACACAATTTTATACAAGTAAGAGTTCAAAGCCCTGCAAAGCACAGCTGATCCTCGCTGACAGGAGGAGAGCAAGCCTGAGAGATATCAGGGCTTGTTTCAGGAACTGATCCATTTGAAACAAGAAACCTTTCTTAGAAAAAAGCTGCTGATTAGAACTTTTGAAGAGGCAGTCAGTAAGTCACTGAGTTGGGCAGAGGATGAACTTTGCTGTGGGTCATCCGCAGACAAGTTGAAACATGGAAGTGCTGAAAGCCTTAGGAAGCATTAGCAACAAACTCCAACAGATTAAATTCTAGTAGGAAAACCTGCCTGCTCCCAGGAAACATTCCTGCCTTGCTAGGAACTTTAGAAGATTAGGAAGGGTTTAGTACCACCATCTTAAGCACTGGAGGGAACCTCTGCTAACATTTCTATGTTTCATTTCATTGATCATGATTTTAACTTAAAAAACCCCTCCACACAGTATTCTTTTCCATCCCCAATCTCTTTGAACCGTGTTACAGCTGGCTTACATTTTGTTGTCAGATAACACACCTAGGATCAAACATCCTTGGAAATCCATGTAGGTTTTTAGGGCTACCTGGATCTGGCATGGAATTAGCATTGAAGCATTTCAGCATCTCCTTAACTGTTAAGCAGATGCTACATCCCACCTCCAGCCACTGATGAAAATTAAGATTATTTTAATCCTTTGCTGAAAAGAATGGAATGAAGCACCTTCCTCCCAAGCAGGCCTAGAAAACAACATAACCAGTGAGCAGAACCTTTCTTTGAACAGATACGTTAAATGGGACATGCAATTACCTTAGGTAGATGTATCTGACAGAGCCATTAGAAATCATCTAAGCAAGGTCACAGAGATCAGCTTTGCTCTGCATTTCCTTCTAGCCAGACTTGTCTGGGCCCCTGTTTTCTCAGGGTACCTCATAAAACACAATCACAACTGAAGCCTGTGAGGGTGCAATATGTGGAAATGCTGCTGCTGAGTTTATGCTTCTACACTACTGGTGCATCTAATTGAAATCTTAAATAACTCAGGTTCTGCTGTGGACAGGGAGAGTGCCAACACTGAACAGCACAAGCTGATAAAATCAGCAGGTACTCCACAGCTGGAACACCTTGGATCTCACAGGAATTACTGGGCTCTGCTGGTGAAGAGTAAATCAGCCTATTTCGAGTACCACCAGTTTGCTCTACAATGCAATTTCATCTGTCAGCTGAAATACCCTGAATGTTGCATTATCAGTTGCAGTGTGTTGATTTGAAAAGGGTATGAAATTCCAGGCTCTGTGTTTGCTGCACTGCAATCAGGAACAGCTTCAGCAGAACTCCTGTGTGAAGCAGGATGTGCCTGTGTGGGTGCAGCTGCTCAAAGCTGAGCTTCCCCACACAGCATCCATTAGCAGGGAAGGAGCTTTGATTAAAGGGACTAGAGACAGCACCAATCTCCCTGCTACACTAAAGGCTCTGGAGAAGCAAAGGACTGCAGCTGGAATTAACCTCTGACCCTGAGATTGCCGTCAACCCAAGGTCCCCATCCAAACATGCATTAAAGGGCAGCAGCAGATTTCTGAGTGCTGCAGGGCAGCTCAGCTCACCCAGCTCCTGCCAGGGCCACAGAGAGCTGCTGCTGCCCCTGCCAGGGTCACTGAGAGCTGCTGCTCCTGCCAGGGTCACAGAGAGCTGCTGCTGTCCCTGCCAGGGTCACAGAGAGCTGCTGCTGTCCCTGCCAGGGTCACAGAGAGCTGCTGCTGCTGCCAGGGTGTTGGGGGTTGAGTGTTTTTTTCTGTTACTGTGTCAATTTGAAGAATTTTTCCCATTATCATGCCAATGGAGC
>JAOTQP010000469.1:1822190-1836206 GCA_026413545.1 Cichladusa arquata | reverse complement strand
CTACTGAAGGCCTTTAATAAATCCCCACTTTATTCTCTTAACCCTGTCCAGCCTCTGCTCTAGGGAGCCACCCCAAGGCATCAATAAACTACACATGAAGATGAGCAAAGGGCAGGGTGGAAGGGATAAGATGCTTTTTACGGATCAAGCACCAACCATGGAACTGCAGTGGGCCTGGAGGATTCATAGGGGGAGATGCTGCTGTTCAGACTGAACCCTCTGTGTGGGAAATAAGCATAGCAGACAACAGAAAAAGGTATTTTGTGGATTATCAGCCACTTGTCTTTTTTCAGAGACAGAGGGAGAAAAATATCCTGTCAATGTGACAGCCACAGGTAAGCACTTCCTGACAAAGTTTGCAGTGGCACGTGAGCATCCAGCTGAGCAAGCAGCTTTTGATTCTGCTGCTTTCAATCTGTGATGCTCCAAACTATTTCCATCCACACACACACATCCACAGATGCCAACCCAGCAGATCAGAGCTGACAGCTCTCTGAAAGCCACAAAGTCCAGATATGATGGAAGCCTGTTCAACCTGTTGGAGATATTTCATCTGATTTCTGCCTCACCCAAAACTTTGTATGAAGCCACAGTGAGGAACTGCATCCTCAAATCACAGACTGAGCTGCCACCAAGCACTGCACACTTGCAGGTGCTAATGAGCACTGTGGGGTGAGAGAGGGACTCAGAGGAAAAAGACAAAATTCTTCCTCAGTCCCTCATGCTGTCAGGACTCATGTTGCTATTTTCTTTTACTCCTAGACTGGAAAATTAAAATACAGCACGTTTGAATTTTAAGGATTCTGTGTTCTTTCAGAAATCAATGCCTTTTTTTTTTCCTTCAGGAGCCAGACTAACCCTGCCTTCTCCCACTCCTCTTATGGGGCTTCCAAAATGGTGGGAGAAACTTGGCTGATTTAACTGCAGCAATGTAACTGCTATGGGCTGGTAGCTGTGGTTGTCAAGGGTTTGACCCAAATCCAAGGCAGAAGCCAGGGACAAACTGTGAATTTGCTAAATCTCCCTCTTACTGTTCTTCCCTCTGACAGACACTGAGGTTCTAGCTTTGCTAAATTAATATTATTGACCTCTTTGAATGGTTGATACAACCAGAACAGAGGGATGCTGAGACTGACCTGAATTCTGGGGTTTGCAGTGAATTGCCACATCCCCAGAATGCATCCTCCACCCACTTGACTCTTCCCTGGAGAAACAAGTCCAAGGCTCCCCCACACCCCCACAGGCAGATGGGCTGCTTCACACACGTGGGGCTCCTGCTCCACCCTGCTCCTGTCACCCACTTACCACGGGCAAAATTAAACATCTCATTTACAGCAGGGATTGAGAAGGAAGAGACACAAAATGAGAGAGAAGAGAACTGCCTTCTCTTATCCTCTACAGTCTGCCCACAGCCAGTTTTACTCCACAGTTAGATCACCCTGGGAACATTCTCTGACACCCAGACCCACAATATTAACAGAGACCAGGCCAGACTTGCACTTTTTACATACTTTCTAATCCCCCATAAAAAAGTCACTGAAATCTGCCCTGGGATGCAACCAATCTCCTCAGCTTTTCTCCACAGACCAAAATTTCCATGGATTCAAGGTTCCAGCAAATGATCTTGTTGTTCTCAGTGTACCAGCCAGAAGAACTGAAGTATTGATCCTATGAACTCTGAAATTGCCAGAGCCTAGGAGCAGGCAGCACAGCAACTGCACACACTTTAACTCCTGCTCACCAGTTGAACTCCAGCCTGACAGTTCATATGGAACTATTTTAGCTCACCCCAGATTACAGTCATTCCATTTTTTCCCCGCCTGAACTGATTAAAAAAAACATCCACACACAAACCTGTTCTCAGTTAATCAGAGCAGCACCAGGCCAGAGTCACAGCTGAAAGTGCTCACAGGAATTCCCAAGCTGAACATAATGCCCTGCATCCTCTGCCCCCTTCCCATGCTCAGACAGCACCACTCAGGCATTGCTTCCATGCATCTTTTCTCAGGAATCAAGCTGCCATATGTGCCAATGTGTCAGTGCAGCCCAAAACCTCTTGAAACAGGGGGAATGGGCAAGGAGAGAAACCTCCTGCACAGCTAAAACTGGCTGTGGAAATGTGCTTGGGCTCCACCACTTCCAAATGCTGCTGGAGGAGCAGACAGGCAGGGCAGCTTGGGCTGCCTAAAAGAGCACAGCCCAGAAATGTCAAAGCCTTTACTAGAATTGAAATGTGGCACAGAGCTACTTTTTGCCTCCTTATTGAATAAGGCACTTTCTTATTTTCCTGAGCCCTACCTGTCACAGGTTTTCCACTACACCATTTCAGCTCTTCTAAATAACTTTTACATGTCATAATTTCTCCTTTGTTCTCTTTAGTACTTTTCTTTTCTAGCTTTTGCTACCTTTGAAATTGTAAAATGCTTTTCCTCTGCCACTGACCTGAGACAGTTTATGACCAGCTAATCCCATTTCCTGAATGTGCACTCATGACTTTCTGGCTTTTACCATTACACTTCGAAGCTAAAGAGAAACTTCTTATTTCCAAAAGAAATTATTCACATTTTCAAAGTAATGCAATATATTTAGTTCTGCTTGACTGTCTCAGAATTAAGTAGCAATTTATTGTATTTTGTTTGGATTATTAGTTAATATATCATATTACCAATACAGAAAGTATTCTATATGGCTGCTTACTGGTGTGAAATTCGTGCTTGGAAGAAAGTAGCAAAGCTAGACAAAAAAAACCCTCAAAAATATTTTAACCAATAACTGAAATAATCTTTATAATCAGGAAATATAGTATTGCTTCATATGGTTCATAAACACTCTAACTGAAGTCCGAAATTGAAGTGATTAATTTTATACACCTCAGTTAGAACTTCTGTATGGTGCTGCATGACTCAGAATTACCCTTGAGATCAGAACTTCATGCAACACAGCTCTTTAACATTAAACTTTTGTTTGAGGGACTGGCACAAATGGTCAGCTTCACCAAGGGGTTCAGAGTGCCTGCAGCTCACCACAGCCCCGGCCCCTTTATGACTTCATCCAGCCCCAATTATAAGGCCTAAGACAAATCTCAAGCTTTCCATTTACCCTTCTGAAACCCATTTGATATTATTAGATTCTCTTATTTCAAATGCCACATCAAATATGGCTCAGTGTCATTTTCCTGCAGTTGAAGCACGAGCCATATTTCATTATGTTACTCAATAATGACATTGTTTGTCTCCAGCTCACTCCATGAACATGTCACTTTGAAAAACTGCCGTGAGAGCCTCCTCTTATAGGTCCTGAAAGCAAACAAGAAATAGCCCTGGAACGATGCTGAGCACTTTCAGATTGTGTCTGCAAGGCTGATCACTTGTGTCTGGACATATGGCAGCATTCAAAACACTTCATGCTTCCTTATCAGCAGCTACATTCTGGTTATTTGCTTCTGGCTATTAAAAGCTCTGTTCAAATTTGACTATCACTTGAATCCACTTCAATTAGTTATAAGACATACTTTTGTAACTGTGAAAAAGTCCTCATCACATAGAAAAAAAATCTTCCATATCAGAATTATTAATAAATTAGAGCTGGAAGCCTTTTCTAAATGTTGGAAACAACAGACTGTATATATCAGGGGTCTTTTCTTTTAGCTACACACGTTAAAATCACATAGAGGCCAACCTAAATTCATCTTCAGATGTGTCCAAGCTGTGTAAGACTGAGGACACATTGTGGCTGCTTCCACACAATTCAAGCCTGTTACCTGTCTCTCTGGGGGTGTCCCTGTGTGCTGGGGTTTGCACCCCTGTGAGCCTGACACACAAACACCTGGGCAGGAGCACAGGAGGAGGAAACTGGGGGGTAAGGCAGAGTGGGCAGGCAGGGGTTACTGTGAGCCTGGATGGATTCCCTTCGTTGTTAATGGAGAAGGTAATGGAGAAAAAGCCAAGATTTTGATCTATCCTCTCAAAGAAGGCAACAAATACACCAAGAGTTCAACTCCAGAAGGCTTATAGGCCCTGACACTCATTTATTTCTGAGCATGCACATAGCTGTAATCACACACAGTGTGAATAGCCAGTGGAATTATTTACATCTTCAAAGTTAGGGACACAGGTAAAGATTGATTCTGGGCTTGAGCAGGGTCACACATGCTGGGTTTTGTTTGCTTTTCTAGACCAATGTTACCTTTTGCAAACACTCACCAAGGCTGCTGCATTAACTTCTTGAGAGCTCTCAGCTGCTGTAGGAGGCAGAGAACTCCACAGCTGCCCTGCACCAGGGCAGGCACCTCCTGCACTGTCTGAGAGAGGCACTGGCAACTCTCAGACCTGTGGGATGGGGGGAGCACCTGAGTGAGAGTTACACAATTACAGACTCCCCAAAGCATGGCTTTCCTCCAGAGTGATGCCTGGGGTCTCTGCACGGCTCCCAGGTGAGCTGGAGGGATCTGTGATGGAAGTTCTGCAATTCCTACACATGACATGGCACTGTCTCATTTCTCATTTCTTTCTTTGTTGAGGCAACACCAAGGCTCCTCATTGCTGAAGGGACTCAGTGCTCTCCTGGACAAGTTCATCCATGGCATCTGGGACTGGGAATACTCAGCTCCAAAGAGAGCCACTCACATGTAACTGCACTGAGGCACAGGCTCATTTCAGATACAGGAAAAAGGCAAGTGAAATAAATGTATTATCTCATTTAAAATGCATACAGTCCCAGCAAGCAGGATGGATTGGAGGTGCCACTGAACAGTGCATAGTAAATAAATCATATTTGCAATGCAAGACACTTCAGCCAGCCAAGGTCTGAGCTGGTTAGGGGCATAGAAACTGAGGGCCTGGATGTTTTCAAGACTACAAAGCTCCAATCTTTAAGCAGCATTTTCCACCATGAAATCACAATTAAAGGTAGAAGTCCCATCTGTGTTCAGGAGGCAGAGCTGTCTGCAAACCCACCAGAGCCATGGCACACACACCTCATTGCTATTCAAAATAATGAGCAAATGGCTCCTTGCTGTAATACCCCAGGCTTTTCCCAGCACCATGTGCACAGTAAATTTTCTTCCAACCCGCCAGTTTATGCAAATTCTGTGCTCTGAAAATGAGGTGGCTGCTGCTTAATCAGTACTCTCCATTTATTTACGTCCACCTGGCTGCTGGGAATCCAACTCCCAACAGGAATCTGCTTGACACAAGATGTAGAGACATACTGTCTGCCTTGGCTGTCATTTCCTTTGGATGTTTTCCTACAGGAAGCAGGAACTTCCAGGTATCCCACTACTGAGTCACATAAATGCTCCTGCTTTACACACTAGAACATATTTCAGTGTATAAAGGTATAAAGTGCCTATTCTGTGCCCAAGACTTATTGTCCTTGAATTCAAGCTGGACCCTGAGAACACAATAAACAGGAAGGAGTGAGGCATTTAAGAGTAATATACTTATTTTCATAGAGATAAGGAAGCAAACAAACACAAAGCAGAGGGGCACCAGGGAAGAGATGGAATCTCTCCCTCTGGAATTATGCAGGACCTGGTTTTAGAGGGTCCTGGATAACCTAATCTAAAGCCCTGCTTTCAACAGAAGGCTGGATTGTCTCCAGACTGTCCCCTCCAATCTCAAATTATCTATTACTCTGTAGTAACTTTACAGTCTGGTAAATGCTGGTACAAGATGCTAGAAGACTCAGAATTAAAATATATGCATCTAAAAATAGTTTCATTGCTAATTCACTTTGAAAAAAAGCCTTTAATCTCAACTATTACATGACAGCCATTCCCATCAGTGCTCTGTGGGGGTCTCTGCATTTTGTCATTGAAGCACCACGTAAGCCAGCACACACAATGGACCTAGACTTGTACAGAAGGCTGAGGAAGGTCTGATTTTTACCATTCCTAACTATCCAGAGAGAACAATGTTTAGGGAAATCTGTGACCAAAGACACTCCTTGCTGTGCTTTCCTCCCCAGCCCACGTGCTGCCCTTGTACCTGCACAGGGCTGAATTGAGTTAGGAGCAAACTGCACAGACTGTCTGGAGCAGAACGAAATCAGCTGATACACTCAGCTCATGGTGCCTTTAAATAATACAACTAACTCAATTATTGTAACATTGACTCAAATGAGGCTGATTTTCAGAAACAAAACATTACACTATGGGTAAGAAAGGCCAGTAAAAAAGGAAGTTAAAGACTAACCTATTTGCTCCTTAATGTAACAGATAGTGAAAATAAGAGTGTGGTAGGGTTTGTAAAATTCCTAGTAAACCTTTTCATATTAGCTGAACTCACACTCTTTGCAAATCTCCAAGTCTTGACACAAAAGCAAGGAGACAAAAATAAGAAACAAAGTTATAAACAGAAGTGCTACTCCCTACTAGAGGGTTCTCTGGTGCTTAGTGTCAGCCAGCAGGCAGGTGAGGCTGGCAGGTCACTCTGAGATCAGTGGGGAACTGGGACTTCCAATGGAAGTCCACTGTGGGAATTCTGGCTAGGGATATGGATGTACAGCACAGAGCTTTGTCAGGAGAAAACAGGATGGCAGCCAGGCAGAACTAATGCTGCTGATGGAGAAGTGTTCCCCTGGAGAAGCAGGGACTGCTGCACCTGAGCAGAGATGTCTCAGGATGGCAGAAGGCTCCAGGGTGCTGAGAGCTCCTCAGGGGCAGAGGGCAGGAGGGAGCCCAGCCCAGCCATCCTGTCAGCACCCACAACACTGAGATGCCCACATTTTGGGGAGCACACTGAAATGCAGCTCCAGGAGGTCTGTGGTCACTACAGAACTGCATCGTGCTTTTGATGAAAGAGCAGCAAGAACAGGGATTGTGTCAAACTGGTGGTTTTTGATTTTACTAATTAGGTTAATGCACCTACACACATCTTGCTTTTTTGATCCAACTTGACAGAGGAACCCATGAAGAGATGATAAAAATGAGAGTGTGATAACCTAGGATCCATTCTGGGTTTGGTGAGCTCCTCCCAGCCTGGCTCAGGGCTGTAATGATGTGATATACTCAAACCTTTACAAGAACTATGCACAACACCAAAACAGTGCCACAGTGTCAGAACCAAAACAGGCCTTTTTAAGACTGAATTTCTTTAAAGTGACAATGCTGTTTCACAGCAATGGTTCTGCCTGAAACAAGAGGATTGTTTCCCTTGGTCTTTCCCATTTAGTAGTCAGTGAATGTTTCCCCAAGTAGAAGAGAAAAGCTCTTCCTGGCACAGCCTCTCTCCAGCACTCAGCCTTGTCTGTAAATTCCAAAGTGCAAGGCAACAGACACTGACAGGAGAGCAGGGAAGAGGAAGAGTTCTCTACCTTGCTCATGGTCCTGTTTTCTCCTTCAGAGACCACCCAGTGACCCTGCAAACTTTGGACAACCTCACCTCACCCCCACCATTAGCTCTTCTGCTCTCCAAGGAGGACATGACTGATCCCATGAACACACATGCACCAAACATGCACAGCTTTTAACTCTCCCCACACTGCAGTTATGCTGAGGAGACCCATTAAAAGGGGCTTGCCTGGGCAGACAAGTAGGAAACATCTCACGTGAAGCTGCCACAGTTAAATAACCCACATCTGAGGGCTGCAGGTGCTGTGCAGGGAGCTTTGGGGCTGGCACTGGGCAGCCAAACAGGGCATCAGGGAAGGGAAACCTCTCAGAGGGACACCTGAGCTGAGGTCTGACTCATCAAGTTGAGCTACAACACAAATTCTGGCTGGAACCATGCTGTTTGCTGTAGCTGGGAAGTGGCTGAATACTTCAGCAGCATTAATCCACTTGTCAGCAGCAGTACAGCTCCACTCAGGCTTTACAGAACAAGTCTGGGCTTTAGATGGCCTTTACTCCTCTTCTCTTACCCTGCTTTTTCTGCCTGGCTGCTCCCTTCAGTGGCAGAACAGAGAGAGGAAAATGACTCTGTTTTTGCTTTTGGACAATGATCAATCAATTGTTTGAAGACCTTTACTCTACTCTAAAGAAAACAATGATTAGCCCATAAATCTCTGCTTTCCTTTCCTATTATGCCTCCAACTTACCATCTCCAAAAATAAGCATGTTATTGTACCCCAGGAATTAGATCAAAAGTAAACACAATCATCACACTTCTAATGATAATTACTTAAACAATGCATATAATTCAGAATTACTAGAGTGATCAGAAAAAATATAGTTAAAAAAAGAAAATAGGTATTTACACAAAAGAGAATTTGTAATTTCAGTTAATGAATTCAATGATTACTGCTGACTTCCTGTCTTGAAAAATATCAATTCCCATCAAAACAAAGAGGCCAGGTCCATGTGTCCTCCCCTCTGTGACCCCAGCAAGGGCAGGGCAGTAACAATTCCTGCCCTTGGATGCTCACTGGTACTCGTGTTCCCTCCACCATCCTCTCCTCAGCAATTCCACCAGAGCATCCAAAACACTTCCCAGGGCTCAGGTTTCACTCAGTAGCTTGTCCCACATTTATTATTTCTTTCAGAGCAAGACTCTTCAAGCTGTTTTTCTGTATGTGAAATGCTTTGGCTCAGTTCTAGATTCAAACAGTAGCTCTGCCTCCTCTCCCCCACTTGGCTCAAGCATTACTGAGTTTCAATATGTGATTTTGATTTATTAAGACTAATTTCCCACAATGAGCAGAAAAACCCCACATACAATGGTCCATCTGGGCAAATAATTTCTGAGAAGGCTTGCAAGACAAATGGCACAGCACACTCTGAGACACAACACATGAATAATAAAAGGCCATTTTAGCATTACATATTTGCCAGCATATAATAAGATATGCTGGATTTACAATGAGGTTTAGATTTGTCTTGTTTTAAAATTCTACTTTAGTGGAGCCAGTATTTCACATTACTGTTTCTACTGAAATCCTGCTGCTGCTTCTAGTACTAAAAGGTAATTTCTCAATCCTAATTAAAATTATTTAATTATACCTCAAGTCACAATGTTTAACGAAACCAAACAAATAACCTGCAGCTGTCAGACCAGCAAAAGTTCACTGATTTCAGCCAGGGATGATATGTATCTCAATTAGCACCAAATGACAATTTTAACATATGCTGCCTATAAAACAACGTTCCAGTGATGTTTTTTCAGTGCACTGAGCTAGAAAGAACTCTCCTGTTCTGATTCATGGACAAACTTCTGGTTTTGACAGGAATTTTAGTGCCACAACAGAACTAAGGTTAGAGCTTCCAAATTATTTTTCTTTTTAAAATCTAAGAGGATTGGAGAGAAGAAAACCACTGCCCACAGCCTGGATCTGCCCAGCCCTGAATGAGGAGATCCCACATCTCCAGATGAACAGCCCAGTGACTAAATCACTGTCAGCTGCTCTGCTTTTATGTATAAGTAGATATATATATTTCCTAAGAAACAGAAAACCACACAGAAGAGACCACACAGAGAAAGATATTCTCAGTCTTTGAGTACACTGGATTGTTTCAAGCATTGGGATGAATTGTTTCATTACATATGGATTATGAAAAAGATCATAACATATCTAAGAGCTGAACATTCAGCAGCTATATCTGGAAGCAAAGACATATTTGACTTAGCAGGGGAGAAGAAAAACTGCCCATTAATCTAATAAGGACAAACATTAAAAAATAGGATGAGAAACAAACTTGATATGACTGGTGAAGTAATCTGAGATGATAGTTTATTTGACTATAAGGGTAAACAATTTTTATACAGCAGGGCAGGAAATAAAAACCCAAAACAATACAGTTCATTTGGTCTTTCCTGGTCTTCACAAGATCTTAAACATAATTGTTTCAGGTTTCATTAATTCTGTCTGTATTTTTCTCTAGTATGTGCATGTCTTGGTGCTATTCATTAATCAGCCAATAACTGTGGTATTAATTCAATTATCACTGCTGTTTGCTTTGGGAGACAAAGGTGGGGAGGGTTGTTAATGCCTTCACAGTGAGGTGAATTCAAAAAGGACCAGCACAGCTGCAGAGGTGTTTGCTTCAATGAAAAATGCCTTTTACCTGAGCTGCAGACAAGCTGAGGCAAAATCCATCTCTGTCCCTGAGCCTGGCAAAGCTGCCCTGGAGAACTGACACCTCTGCTGTGTCCTGAGCAGCTTTCCCTGGTGAGAGAGGGAAAATGCCCTTTTCTTTTGGGGAGGGATGTGGGGACAAGCAGTGTTACCTCTAAGCTATTGGGGCTTTGAAATACCAGGGGACAGAAGTAGGAAAGCAAGAGTCTCAGGTGATGCCTTTCCTTCTGTGCTTTCACTGAATGAAATGAAGAGCAGAAAATTCTGAATCCTAGTCCAAGTCAGCTACAGCTTTGGCTAAAAATCAAACCAGTTGTCTCCACTCATATCTCATATAAAAACCTCTACAATGTAATAAATTTTATAGATGTCCAAAAAAATACACATTTTTAAATTAGGTATTACTTAAATTATTTATTGTATTATTCCCTATTGTATAACTCAATTAAATTCACTTTCAAGATTAAATTATGGCTGGCTCATATTATTGGAATGAAACATCTCAGTGCTGTTGCTTTGAACTCTAACAGAGTTCAGAACAATCCTCTGTATAGGAGTCTGAAAGGAATTAAGTTACATGCACTTCTTAGTTCAGCTGGCAGATCCATGAGACTTTGGCAGAGAAAAAGAAAATAAAATACATGGGTCCACGTTCAGGAAGATTTGCTTTGACATTACTCTCATTTTCTGCACTGGGTTATTGCACTGTCTTGAACTACAGCCATGCCCTAAGCACTCATCTCTGACAAGAGCAAAACACACTGATTCACAAAACCTGTCAAGAGTAGATTTAGGCTGACAAAAACCAAGTAAGTAAAACTTGTATGATACTTATTATATTATATTATAATCCCTTGAGAATGTTGGTATCTCCCTGCTAATAAACGTACAGTAACAGCTTTGTCACTTTTCCCAGCATTCTCATTTCTTTTCAGTGCAATTGATCCTTGAGGATTTTTAACCTTGGCCTGAGAACCAGTTTAGTTTGAACTATGAAAAGCATTAGGCTGAAGAAAAACATTAAAACATTTAAGTGTGATTTTGTACTCAAAAAAGGTGCATTGGGTGATTATTGTATTTACTACCATTGTGTTTACCATTCGTGTTCTATTCACAAAAAGAGGAATGAAAAGATGTTATTTCTGCCACTTTTTTCAAATCAACCTGGGACTTCACTTGATCTGTTTTTGCATTACTAAAAGTTACCATAAATTGTAGCTCAGTCATTCTATTGATATGTGAATCAGCCACTACAATAAACCCTTCAACCAACTTATCTGTCAGGGATGCAAATAACAGTAATTGTTGAATAATATTCTCTAAATTTTACTTTACTTCCAGCTTTGCCAAGTGGATATAAAATAGCCTGCTATTTGCATAATCATTTTAGGAAAAAAAATAACAACTATGTGCTGAGGATTTAAGTCCCACAGGAAAAAAAAAATGAGGAGCTGCTATAATCTCCAACAAAGTGGCATTTCAGCCTAAATGACAGCAGAAATGGAAGATGCCTTGCATACAGATTATTTCTAACATGCTGGAGCTGGGATGCACCAACTAGAACAGGAGCAGGACAAGAGTTTTGTTCACACCCATGGGATTTAGGGTCAATGAAGTTATTAGTTCTTTTACCTTTTTGGACATAATATAGAGCTAACAAAGAAAGGGCAGAGCCAGTCAGGTTGGGGCTTGAATGAGGGAATTTTTTGCCACTTCTGCCTGGCCAGTGCCACTCCTGCTGCTCAGGGATGAGGAAGAGCTGGGCTCCAGCAGTGGAAGAAGAAGGTGGAAGAGAAACTATCCCAGACAGCAGCAATTAGATCTGCTCCAGAAATTGTTAAGAACTGCTGAGCCAAGGGAAATCTTTCAGGAAAATTAATCCTGTTGATTTGAACGTGGCTGTAGCTGACAGCACTCCCCAGCCTTAGCACACTGGTCCAGCAGCAGCAATTCTGATTCCAAACACCTCTGCAGAACAGGGAGAGGGTGGAAGCCAACAGGTCCAGGCTCCTGAGGGACAGATGCAGCAGGGCTGGGGCTCGTTTTCTTGAGACAGAAATGTTACTCCTTTAAAAACCTCATCACACCCTCCTCTTATCCAAGGATATGCTTTCTTCTGGGTAGTTCAGCAATATTATCTAAGAGGTAGGAGATTGCAGGGGCCCAGACTCCCCAAACCACCTCTGATGCACACTGTGGGCATGGCTTTGCTCTCTGCTCTGCAGGCTTCCTGCCCCTCTGGGGTTGTCCTGTGTGCAACTACTGCTCCAAACGGTGCTGCACATGTGAAGTGCTCCAGAAAACAACACCTTACCTGAGCTGTGTTTAAATTTCACCCTACGCGTTACTAAAAAACAAATTTAAAATGTATCCTTATGAAAAATATAAATTTGTCCATAAAATCAGTGATGGTATTCTGCATAACTCTGCAGTCTACGCACACTATTGATGACACTTTAAAGTCCTGATTAAATCAGCTTTCCAGTGTCAGTTTTTATTTGTACAATAATATCACAACTGAAACAAAAATCCAAGAAGTAGAAAACTGCCACATGTGTTTGATGTTGAATGTGAAAGCCTCAGATATTTAGCAACTTCTTTGATGCTTTGATCTCCAAAGAAATCTTACTAAAATTATGATCAAAGGATTTTATATTATTCTAAGTACTTAAGAACAAACCATCTTAGGGCAATAATCAGTATTCTGTTTAATCCTTCATCCTTGGAATCCATTATTACTAAGCACCTCAATCTGATGGGAGTTACATTTAGTTAAAGAAGATATTCTCCTAAAACCCTTACAAGTACCAGAAAGCAACACTTCCAACTTACAGACAGAACCAAGAGCTGGATTTTATTCTGCTGGCTAAAAAGTGCTTTTTGAGATTGTTTTTAAAATGTATGTAACTTAAGAAAATTGGTATGCATCTCAAACCAGGCAAATTTTTCTTTTTCTACAGCAGACAAAGAAATAGAATTTCCAATACACAACTACTTCTAATTTAATCTATTTCTAACTATTTCCTATTGTCAGTGTTTATAGAGCACTATTACATATATCTAATATTTATAAAGTAAATTAACATGCAAAGACAGATAAATAATGAATTATCCTTTTCATCAATCTGACCACATAATGCCTATTCCAGTGCAATATTAAGCACTGTATCAGACTGGTTGTTGTAATCCCCCATGGTGAATTAAATCAAACAGTGTGGTACAAAGAATCCCTAAACAGCAGCCTTCAGAATAGGAGAATATTAGAGACAAGCAAGATTTAACAAAAAACACTAATTACAGCTTAGATTATGGATTTACCACCCTTGGTTGATGAGAGGTAAGGAGAATTGTACTTTTCCAGGAGTAAGTAGAGGAATCCCTGACTCCAGTCACAGCCACAACCTCCCAGACCCTGACAGCAATTCCTCCTCAGCTGTACCTGTGCAGGTTATTCTTTCTCCTGCACAGCCCACCCACCAGGGTGGGTTTCCTGCTGTTCACACCCCCATGCTCCACTGCTCTTCAGTGGTGACAGATGAGGGGCAGACTGATGTGCAAACACCTCTGCTGCCCGCATTCCTGCAGGCTGGCAGGAAAATACACCTGCTCTAAATGAAAATCAGTCTCTGCTCAACCTGCTGGCTCCAGCTCCATTGCACTGGGGCTGCTGTGGAGCTCACCCAGAGCTGGGCTCAGAGAGCTGGGCTCACAGAGAGCTGGGCTCACACAGAGAGCTGGGCTGGGCTCACAGAGAGCTGGGCTCACAGAGAGCTGGGCTCAGAGAGAGCTGGGCTCAGAGAGAGCTGGGCTCACACAGAGAGCTGGGCTCACAGAGAGCTGGGTTTACAGAGAGCTGGGCTCAGAGAGAGCTGGGCTAGGCTCACACAGAGCTGGGCTCACACAGAGAGCTGGGCGCACAGAGAGCTGAGCTCACACAGAGAGCTGGGCTCACACAGAGAGCTGGGCTCAGAGAGAGCTGGGCTCACACAGAGAGCTGGGCTCACA
>JAOTQP010000469.1:1761701-1821044 GCA_026413545.1 Cichladusa arquata | reverse complement strand
GAGCCGGGCTGGGCTCACACAGAGCCGGGCTGGGCTCACACAGAGCCGAGCTGGGCTCACACAGAGCCGGGCTGGGCTCACACAGAGCCGGGCTGGGCTCACACAGAGCTGAGCTGAGCTCACACAGAGCTGAGCTGGGCTCACACAGAGCTGAGCTGGGCTCACACAGAGCTGGGCCGGGCTCACACAGAGCTGGGCCGGGCTCAGCAGCAGCAGCAGCAGCAGCAGCAGTCACACCTGCAGCCCTGCAGGATAGCAGCAGCCCCAGGAATGCTGAGTGCACCCGTGGGACCCAGAGGGATGTCAGAGGCAGGCTCAGGTTAATCACATCTCTGGCAATATGAAGTTATCTGTCCTTTTGTGCTGAGAAAAAGGCCTGTGAAGGAGATGTTCTCCAAGGTTAATCCATCTTGGAGCACCCTCTGTCCTGACTGCAGCATCTTTAATTTGGCTGGCACACGCTCACAGGCTCACCTTGGGTTTGCTCTGTTGCTATCTCCAGCATGGGGAGCAGGAAGCTGCACAAAGGACAGTCCTGCACCCCAGGAGCATCCCAGGCTGTCTGCAGTCCCAGGCTCTGTGTGAACTGTGGGGAGCAGGAGTTTCCCCCCTGCTCTGGGGCTCTGGGCTCCAGGGCACCTCCTCACATCCAGGGAATTCTGCCCTGCTGGACCCAGCTGGGACAATGCAATCTTCTGCCTTTAGCACAAACCCACACCACAGCTGCTTCAGGCCCATAATCCTGGAAGATGGAATATGATGAGCAGTACCAGCTAGAGATTTTACCTTCAGCTCCAGGATAAAATGGTTTTGTCTTGGAAAATTACTTACTTGATTAAAGTGCTGAAGTTTATCAATTAAATTGCTGATGACTGGGTCCAATCCTCTGACTTTCAGTTCTGGATTATTAATTTGTGCCTTCAGTCCATTGGAAACAACTCTGCTGGTATAACTGAAGAACAGAAAAAGTAACACATCAGTGGCTGGAACCATATGCATCGGAATCCAAAGGCATATTACAGGGGACTTACAAAAAGAAAATGTTTTGTAAATGGGAATAAAACTTTTTATAAATATTTATGTTTTTAAATACAGCAACTAGAATAAAAGTCACAGTTTCTTGCAGTATCATTTACCACTTCAAACTATTCAAGTCATGAACCAACAGCAATTTCATAAACCACAGAGAGGTTTGCCTAATTCATAATTTAATATTTGAATCTTTGTAACTAACATTCTTTAATTCTTCCATGCAGCAGTCAAAGCTGATAGCTTCCAAAAATTCACTCTTTCATTATTGCAGATACTCGGAAAATTTAAGACAGAAATTGTGTTTCATGAGATTGAAGCAAATTCCAATGAAAGGGGGAGTGTGATTTGAAAAAGGTTCATAATCCAAGTGTGAATTGGAGTCCTCTTGCCAGACCAGCTGGGGACACTGGGTCAGGCCTTTACCTTTATTCACAAATCATATTATTTGCTGAATTCTCAGCATAGTTCATCATGTGAAAACAAACACATAGCTACCCACTATAGATGTACAGGGACATGTGACACAGGTTCCTGAAATCACCTATTTTTAAAATAGGAGAAATTTAATTTAATGGGTCAGACTGGCCTCTACCAGTCTGTTTGGGGATTCCCTGTGTGTGCTGCTTTGTCTCATGCTGCCTCATGAATGGGGTAAAAGGCTGGTGGGAAAGGAGGCAAAGACTTGCAGGGCATAAAGCCAGCTCTTGGGTTTTCCCATAATAACCTGTTTTAGCCCTTGTTGATCACAGTCAGATTGTTCAACAAGTACCAACAAAACCAGTGAAAAAAAAGTGTGGCACATGACAAAATATTTCTGCTTAGACACTGCTGTCTTGATGATGCACAGTGAGTAATTATTTTTTTTAAAAACCTGATTACAAGCTGTGCTTGTCCCGTGTGTTCTCAGTGGGAGACCACTGCCAGAACTGAGCCTGGAGAGACTCACAGGAATAAGGAGATGGTGATTTCAGAGAAGAGAGGCTACAGCCCCTGGGGAGAAGGAGACAGCTCAGAGAACAGCACACCCAGCAAGGAGGGAGTAATTCCCCCAGCCCATCCCAGCCAAGGACCAGAGGCTGCACTAAAACCAGACATTTTGTCCATCTGATCCAAACCACCACCCTGCAAACTGCAGATCCTTCTACTATCCCTGTACCATGTTAAAATACATGGAAATAAACACTATACATTTTCTGAAAGATAATCTGATTATCTTACTTCTTTGCACTATCTAAACCATTTTTTTTGTTGACATCAGATCCTGAATTACTGGAAATGTACCTTAAGTAAGATCAGAAATTGGCTTGCTTTATTTAATAACCTGCAATTTAACTGAAATATTGTAGTACAGAATTGTTAACTCTGGTTACAGCTCTAGTACTTTATTCCAACTAAACCCAGAAATGTCAGCAGGAATGTCCAGGAAAGCTGTATTAAAATACTGTCACTGGAGCAATCCTGAAAGTAACTGCTACACTGGAGCCCAGTGAACAGCTTGTGCAGACAGGATTCTCATCCAGACCTCAAGCCTCAGGTCAATGTTATTCCATTGATTGATCAGGCTAAGCTGTGATACTTTAAAAAAAAAACAAAAGCAAATTATAAAACCAACAGCCTCCCAAACCCAGCTTTTCAGTATTTCAGAAGAATAGTATCAATTTTTTACATCTCAGGTAAGGCTCATCTCAAATTCAAGAAAAGGTAAAAAGTGAAATGCTGTTTACATACGGGATTGCATTTCAACTGAAGGCAAATGTTTTTATTTCATAAATAAATAAAGATAAATTAAGATATCTGAGTAAAAACATCTATTTAAAAAAAGCCAGGTGATGTTCTGAAATGTGTCTTCTTTAATTCCTAATATGAAAAGGAAGCAAGGTATAGGTTTTTTTCAAAGTTAAATATGCCTTAAAAAAAAGCATATAAAATAGAAATAACTTCAAATTCCAGGCAAATGAGTGCAGAAGCTGCATTAGAGACAGATCTAACCAGCAGTGATATCTAGCCAAAAAACCCCAAAAAACAGGGTGCTGTTGTTGCTGTTTTCATACCACTTCCCTGCCCCTTTCTGTGCAGCAGACCCCACCAGCCAGGATGCTGTGAGCAGCTTTTCCAGGTATTATTGAGGGATTATGGAGCAAGACCCCAGCCCTGGAACACGCACTGAGCATTTCAGGATCATCTGTGCTGCAAATTCAGGATACCTGGAACCTGAGCTTAATCTCAGTGCAGCTCTTTTCATTTTAATTTTCTGTTCTCTGCTTGAGTATTTGACCCACTACAGCTGTGCAAGAGGCATCAAATTTTTTATTTAACTGTGGGATAAACTGGACATCAGACATCACATGGCAAAGTTGAAAATCTGAGCCTAATATTCAGTTCATAGGAGTCCAGGAAATGCAGCAAACATCTCTATGGGACTAAAACTGCTTTTGGTGAAATCATTTGTCACACAAACCTTAAGAGCTGCCATATATGTAAAAGAATAAAATTCTACTGTCTATAAATTGAATATACATTTGCTGAGATGTTTCTAATTTTTTAAAGAATAAATTAGACACTATACATAAAGATAGCAATATCTTAGCAGACATATTTTGTCATCTGCATTTTTTTCATCATTTTTGTTGGTACTGATTGAATAATTCCACGCTGATCAACAAGGGCTAAAACAGCAACACCTTTCTGAGACATACTGGCAAGTACAAACTCCTCCTGAGACTCCAAAAAATTCACCATTTATTTCTCTAGTGTTATAAAAATGTGACTGTCCTATTTTCTGTATAAATGTACAAACAATTCTGTAAGAAAAAACAACCTGCCCCCCCAAGAGAGGAACATATTGGAAATCTGCAGACTGGACCACATAAAATAAAATTTCTGCTTTCTCAGCCTTCTAAAACTCATCTGACTAAAGCCACAGAGCTCTAGAGTAAGCCACTCATTTTCTAGCAAAATCATGAAGTGTTGAGACAAAGCAAGACTTTACAGCAATCATTTCACATCCAGCTCTGCTTCTTTCACCTCTGGGCATAACTTATTGAGCAGGAGATCATCCCAGAGATCCGTGATGCCTGCAGACCCTCCCAGAAGCAGAGGGCACTGTGCAGGGAACTCGAGGGAATTGAAACAAAGGTTTTCTAGCCCCCTGTGCTTGTGTCTTAGGTTACAATGTAAAGATGTGCACAAAAGTCTGTATTCTATCACCATCTGCTGAAACCAGGTGGGGCAGTGATACTTACCTCTGTGGGAGATATCCTCTGCTAATGGGCCATCTGTTAAAACCAGATGGGGCAATGTTCTTTATCTTTCCCACGACCCACCCTTCCTCCAGGAGATATCTCCTGTTAATGGGCCATTGAGTCCCACTGCACGACTGATAAAATTACATCATCCCACTGGGAGATGCTCCACCCAGGGGGAGGAGCCAAGCCTTTCCTACCTAGATAGAAACTGATATTTTGAACACCAAGGCTACCCTTACCCACTGGTTTCCAGAGGACAAAACCTACCAGAATCACTGCTTCAAGAAGACCACTTCATCTGGACTGCTACCACCACCTTAGCTAGCAGGGTGTCAGGTTGTATTCTGACTCTGCAGTGTTTTTTTCTTTTGTACTATTGCACGTATTTTATTTTTCTCTTTTTTCCTATTAAATTGTGTTTCTGACTTGGAGTCTCTCACTGGTTTTGCTTTCAAAACCATTAGAGTTTCGCACCCATCAGGGTGCAGCAGCCTGTTTACTTCAGCAAAACCCTCAGCATAGTGCCAGAGCAGCCACCACCCACCCCTGAGCAACTCAGAGGCTAAAGGGTCACAGGGGAGAAGGAAGGGAAAAGCTCTGCATGTGCCATTTAGTAAGAAGCAATGAGAAATATGGATAAGCTACTTAACTGGCCTTGAGATCCACTGAAAAATTAATTCAGTTACATTAGGCATGGTTCACCAGATGGTGTGCTTTGTCTTATATTTATTCATAATTTGACCCTTAGGCTGGAATGGTTTGCCTGAAACTCAATTATGTGAACCCACTGCTGATCTACAGCAGCCTGTGGTGTCCCTAAATTAATATTTTTTGGATATTTTCTTTGCAGTTTTCAGATGCAGCCCCTGGAGCGTGCGACCCTCTGACCTACAGGGCCCTGCAATCCTTGTTTTCTTCCCAATTTGGGGAACACAGAAACGTGCACTAACTTGTAAAAGCAGAGCCAAAAACTGTAGAGTTGCAGAATGTGACATAATTCATCAGGATTATCAGCTTTGATCTGATTGACCCCTCTGCCCACTTCTTCACGAAGTGGCAAGCACAAGCAGAATACATGGCAAACACACATCCCTTGCCTGGTTATCACAGTTGCTTATCACTCATGAGTAACTTCAAGGAAGGAAAGAAAATGCTGTTTCCCTGAGGCATTTCTGAGTTTAAACACAATTCTCCATGAGGAAAAGCCAGCCAGAGCAGGGCTCCCCTCAGACTCAGCTTTCCCTGAGTTCCTCCACACAATGAACAGGAGAGGGGTAAGTCCCCCACCTCCTCCTGAGCCTTGGCACTAGAAGTCACCAACACAGGCTGTGCTTCATCTCTGAGCAACTCCCACAATGGCACTGCTCACAAAAATGCCTCCAATCACACATTTTGTCATTTCTGAACCAGCTTAAATCTGGTTACACTCATTGAGTATCACATGGCTGAGAGATCTCCAAAAAGGGGTGATCAACTCATGACCAGTACTGTTCTCTAAGGAACTAAGCCACCAAAATAAACACTTTATTAAAACACAAAAAAACCCCAAAAAACCAATAAAACAAAAGCAAACAAACAAAGGAAAAAAGCCCAACAAAACAAAACAACAACAAAAAAAAACCCCACAACAAAACAAGAAATACATCCTGGTAAGTTTACTGGCACATAATCAGCAGCCATGGCTTATTTTGAGAAAAGAACCTATGGCATTTCTGCCACTGTACAATTCTGCTGAAGGAGGTGGAGTCACCAGGGTAAAATCTGGATGCACAAAGGAAAACTATTTCATGTATTCTACACAATCAGCTGAGCACAACTGCTGCAACACTCTCTGAGTGAAAGGTTTCTCTTTTGAAAAATACCTATGCAAAGAGTTCATTTGGAAATGATTAAATAACTGCCAACAGACTACAAGAAAGCTCAAGTCTGGCACATCAGAGTTTAGCTGCCCTGAAGATTTTGTGAAGCAGAACTGACATGATAAGAATTCCATCTCTGCCAGAACTAGTCTAATGGGCTCCAGTGGAAGTTTCATAAATAATCTTATTTATTAGCAATTATGGAAAACGATGAGACAAATGCAGTGTGCTAATGGGATAATTAGAAAAGGAAAATCACAAAGCCAAATAGCATTTATAATGGTCTTTCTCCACTTCTACAGGGCTGAAAAAGACCTCTTGTAGTCTAGATTATAAAGACAGTTTTAAGACTGCAGCTACAAAACCAAGTTACCAGATGGCTTCAAGTGACTGGACGATGCCAGCCCATGAACACTCTGAAAATCAATGAAAAACAACAAGAGTGTACATCCAAGAGATGACAGCCTCAAAAAAGATGTGTTCATCAGTTTGCCCAAAATCCTGCTGAAAATGTAGTGAGTGGAGGTTCACAGAATATTGTAAATGCTTGAAGAGTGTTCCAAAAATGTTATTACAGATTGTTGGTGAAACAGCCTTCATTCTTTTCCTAGGTGTATGAAAAGTTACCTTAAGGCACACTGAAAGCACCAAAGAAATTTGTAGAAATTAACTGGACAATCATCTTTATGTCATGGGAAAGAAAGTACTTGCCTGGAATACCATCAGATAGGAAAGCTCTTTAGTTTCAAGTGAAATAAACTCTTCAGGACACACAAATGGAACCTCTATACCCATCACATGGAATATAATGAGCAATGAAAATGATACAAACCCAAAAGCTGATAACCTAACTGGGAACATTCCCCATTCCAATGACTTGAGAAACAGAATAGAAAACAAAAAATATATACTTATCAAAGTAACATCTAAGGGAAAATTAAAGCTAATCTGAAACACCTTTTCCTCAGCAACTCCCAGGCCAGGAGAGAGCCTTCCTTGAGTACAAACAGAACAGAGTCAGGATAAATCCTGAGGGAGAAACTGCTGCTGCCCCTCTTGGAGGTTGGCAGCTTCCACTCTGTTCTGCTGGGCAAAGCAAATGTAAACAGATGATGCCAAACTTCTGAACCTGCCACATGGAAGGCACTGGTGGAAAACAGCACTGACTCAGCAGAAAATACAGCCTCAGGAGAGGACAGGACTTGAACTCTTACAAGAAAAAAAAAGAAAAGCAGAAAGCAAATAAAAGCAAAAAATAAACTAAGCAGTGGAGAGAGAATGAGCATGGAGCAAGGGCTCACATTATTTGGTTGACAGGATTTTAGATAGGCCAAGGCAGCAAGAAACCAATTGCCTTTCTGAAAACCCTGGTTGCAGATACTTAACAATTAGTCTTGACAGATGACCATGGTTATACAAAAGGATATTCTGTGAACCCAGCATGGGAATTTTTATGAAGCAAAACAGAAAATGTCCTGATTTGCACATTGTCCGACATATGTCACAGGGAGAAGACCTTGCCTGTGGCTCATTAAAAGCAAAACCAAACCAAACAGAAATAGATTAATACTAAAATTCCAGCTTTCCTCAGAAGCCAGTTTCTCCAAATGCATGAAGACACACATGGGAGATCACAGACAGCTGTCAATAATGAAATGCAGCCCTGTATGAACTCAGCCCAGCACTGAGCTCTGCCCTCCAAGCCTTGGCTCCCTTGGTGTGCCCTGGGCAGATGGAGCACACCAGACACACCATCCCCCCATCCTGAGCCAAGGAGGGATTTGCACAGCCCAGGCCCACCCTCTCTCCCAGGCTCAAGCACAAGGCAGCTGAGATCTGCACTTTCTGAAGCACTGTCAGCTCCCCTGGCTGCTCTGGCTGCTTGGGGATGTCTCTGACCATTATGGATTTTAAACATGCACTAATGCACACACATTCGATTTCATTCCCTTGTACAGTTTTTCCAATATATTTGAGCAATATATTCACTCCAATCCTTATCTGTTCAAGTGTCTCCACTTCTGCCCACATCTTAATACCTCAGAGTAGGTCCTTGAGTCCCAGATGGAAAAGTTATTTACCTTAGTCCAAGGTACATAGTCCCAATTTATTCCTATTTCTAGGTTAAAGACTTCATCATGAAGATGTTGCTGCTAAATTTTATAGAAGTAAAAAGTAAATAGGAGAGCTTAGTGCTGAATAGAAAGAGATCACACACTGTGACTTCCAAGACTCCTGACTCAAAGAGTTCTTAAATCCTTCCCTTTGGCTTCATCTTTTCCATCAGCAAGACACATAGCTGAAACCATCATTCCAAAGCACCCAAGTTTTATTCTTGATAGAGGAACCTGCATTTTACTGCAGAAGCTACTTGTTCATATCAACAGCAGAACTGCACATTTCATCCAACTTCTTCCTTTTCCAACTGACATGGATCAGGCCAATTAACACTCATTGTCCCCCTAAGGGTGACACAACAGCCCAACTGCACTCAGCAAATCCTGAGGATGGCTACAGGCACTGGGCTGGGCTCAGCCTGGAGCCATCCTCACTGCTAGAATTCCTCCAGGCACACCCCAAACTCTGCCACACTGGCACCACAGGGGGATGTGCTCAACACAGACCTTTCCAGTGCCAGCTTCATTGTTTAGAACAACTGTTAAAAGCAGCACTTTTAATCTGTTCTAGTGTTTACCTAACTAAATATTTGATGCAGTATTTCAGGATGCAGCAAAAATCATTGCAGAGAATGTCAGTAGTAGCAAAGGGCAAGTATGGTCCAGCTATGGAGACCAGAATGTCCCTGCATTTTCCCAAGACAAATGTTTACCCAGGTCAAGGTTGAAGAGCTCAAGAGAAACGTGGGAAACTGAGCAGCCTCTATTAATGTTTTTGTCATTAAACACAAAGCATTGTTTTCCTTGCTCGAGTGTTTGGTACTTCTCACAAAGTAACTGCACTAGAAGAGAGGTCAAATGTAGATTTTCCTGTCATCACAAATCTGGAACAGAGAATACTTACACAAAAATCAATTTACTTGACCTATACTGTTCAATTTTTCTGCTAATACTGCTGGAGATTTATGTCTGGTTAAAACTGTTCCCTTCTGCAATTTTACATCTCTCCCCCTTGATTTTGCAGAAAGGTCACAATCCTGAGTTCATGATTTTATACCTTCCTGCCACAAACATCAACACGAATTCACACAAGTTCTCTGCAGGATTAACAACAGCAAAACCACATTGTTGGGGGCAACACATTTAATGCACACAAATGCATGCACCACAAAATATTGTGCAGAAGAAAGAGCTAAGAATTAAAATAAGGGCAGAGAATCCCTTTCCCCATACTACAGGTCTTCCTTTCCTGAAAACACAAGCTGCCAGTTCAGTCACGGGATGCACAATCTCATTTTTGATAGTCACTTTTAAGGCAGACCATAGCAAATGGGAAGAGGAACCACTTCTGACACAGTTGCAAGTTAGTGGCTTGCTTCCTCTACAGTTTTGATTTCTGTAGCACAGATTCCCTTTCCTTAAACCCCTGCACGAGCTCCAATCCTCTGTTAGATGCAGGCAAAATCAAAATCCTCAGTCTAAAATCCCCAAGTAAGCAAACAGAAGGCAGATCAGGAGGTTCACCAAGGCCAGGTAAACTCAAACAATCTGCCCATCACACATACAATGTAGCACACTCAGAAACGTGCATTTTTTACATTTTAGCTAAAAGGTGTTGACAGCTGAAAACAGAAAATAAATAGAATGAATGACATAATACAGAAGAACCCAAGCCTGACAGGATTTGTGCTGTACACAACAGAGAAAGCCCCTCCAGCAAGGTCCTGGTCTTGCAGGGATGGCCCTACACCCTCCCCACAGAAGGCCCTTTTCCTTGCATCTAAGTATAATCACAAATAATCTGCTCAGCAATAACATTCCTCTCCTCTCTGTTTATATTCAGGGGATGAAGTTATGTTTCCTTAAGCAGAGATCCTAAAAGGACCCTGTTCCATCCCATTCCCACTGATCATCTGGGCCTAAAAAATATAAATTCATACTTGGAAGATTCTAATGGGCAAGGAACCAAACACTCTCCACTTCCCAGGGCAAGGAGGTCAGAGCCAGCCAGCAGCTCCTTATCTGTTCTGTGGCCATAAGGTGCAACACAAAGCACTTGAGAGCTTGAGTGTGGCCACCCTGGTTGAAAAGGGAGCTGATAGTTTCAAGTGGCTGCTGCTGGCTGAGCAGACAGAGAGCTCTTTGCTCAAGCTCAGCAGCTGCCCTGACCTGTGTGCTTTCCAAGCCTTTCCTGAGATGCTGAGAGCTTTTGCCCACCACACACAGCGGAGCTGACACCCCTCAGCATGGGAAGTACAAACCTGCCTGTGCTCAGCCATAAGGAAAGGTCTACAAATATCAAGGAGGCAAAAAAAAACCACAATAAGAGAACTGGCTTTGCTTTTCTGCTAAAAAAAACCCAACCAAACAAAAAAAACAGGGGAAAAAAAAAGAGAAAAAAATAGACAGGAAGTCTCTTTTTTTCCTTTTTCTTTTTAAAGATGTGTACAGTATTAGAGAACACAGAGAACCAAAGTCATTTTGAACACAAGACAAAAGGAATGAGAGAATAGCAGGCAGTTTGTTGTGGCACAACTATAGGCTACAAAGCACCCCTTGTTATCTGTGTGCTAAAAATACTGCCATGATTAACAGCAAGGACCAAGGAAAAAACAAATAATAGAAGAATAAATGATGTAACGATGTTAAAAAAGAAAGCATGTGACATTTCAACATTTACAATAGGATCTGAACAGACTTCAGTTGTCTGCAGCATCACCCATGTTTGAAGTATCCTGAAAAACTTTACAGAGGGTGGGTTGGGCTGGTACTGCTGAAGGCAAATGGAGCAGGCATTAGTCACTATGAACAGCACACAAATATTCCAGCTGGTTTTCAGTACGGGCAAAAACTCTGCAAGTCTACACAGCTAACACTGTTGGATACTTAATTCCTCTTTTGGATGTGATGGTGACATAGCACAAGGACACTGGTGATGGACAGTTACGTCTGAATCTGTTCTACAGAGATTTACAGAAAGAGAAATTATTACATGCACAAATCCTCAGGCTTTGAAAGTTATGCTGGACAAAGGCAAGAGGAGCAAGAGAAGGGGGAAGCATTGACTGCCATGTCCTACCAGTGCACAGAAAATCTTTCAACAAAGCAACTGGGTTAACAAGCTATGAACCAAGCTGGCTTGTTTTAATGACTTTAAAGCAAGAGTTTCCTGTCAGGAAAGGCAATGTATTTACTGCAGACATTTGTTAAACTTGTCAATCCTCTACTCTGAGATTGCATTTAAAGAACAACTAATGATAAAAGGATTTAAATTAGATTAAAATTAATCAAAAGAGGTGCAGGGGGTGAGGAAGTAGTTTATTGCTTGCATTTTAGATGAATCACCTCTTTTTACCATGGCAAAAAATTAATCAAAAAAATAAGGCTCAATTTGGCAAAAGGTAAATTATTTCATCTGATTTTTCTCTCTTGGCTAAACTGTTTATTAATCCCTGAGGTGTACAGGATATTCCAAAGTCTGTCTAGTTTTACATACAATTACAAGTTTCTATTTGAATCTTGCCATGGCATGAGACTAAACACTATCAAAAATTACTTGCTTCTATGTAGACAGTAATGATCAGCATTGATGGTCTCTCATTTATTTTGGAAAAGCATCTGAAACTCTAATGACAGCTCTCCCCCTGGCAAATGGTGCAAACACAGCAAATTGCTTGAGGAAGAAACCATTTAATCAGTGTTTTACTGGTTTTCGTCTCGAACAGAGCAATATACGATCCACATAAAAAGATAAGGTGAAATTATTACAAATTACTGGTTGATTAGCCCAGCACAGGCCAAATTTGTTAGGCAATCAAAGCCTGTGGCTTAATGCCACTGCTCTACAAGGGCCAAGGAACTTGTAGAAGCAGAACTAAGAGGCACCAGTGAGAGCACAGTGAGAGGGGGGTGACACCCCCATGGGGATGCAGCCTCCAAAGGAGCTGAACTCTGAGCACAGCTGTGAACTGCACTCCTGTGCCCTCGTGCCACCACATCTTGAGCCACCTCAGTGCCAGGGAATTGTGTCCCAGCTGACACAAAGCTCTCTGCTCTTGCACAGGTGGTTCCCACACTCATGGGCTGGCCACCTCAGTCTTGGTCTAGTGTGTGCACAAATCCACGGGGAATGCTCATGGATGTAAGCTGGACACAGAGACACACCAAACCCATCAGTACAAGCAGCAATAAAAGCTCTTGATGGAGAGGCCACCCACAGAAGCTGGAGGATGATGTTTTGATGCTCATGGCTCACCATGAAGGTCAATGAGGAACTGAGGGGTCTGTGCTGTGCTCCTGAGAGACATCACTCCCACCTTTAAAACAACAAAGCCTGGGAGCACAGGCTGCTCTCAGGAGCAGTCCAGGATCTCTGCTGAGTGCTGAAAGCCCTGTCAGGTATCCCAGCCCTGCCCTTCAGCACACAGCTCAGCCTGCCACAGGAGGAGAGTGAAGGAGCAATGGCAGCACTGAGAATTTCTGCACATTTTCCATCCTGGTTTTTTATTTTATTTAGCACATGGAGGCCTTAGAAAGGAATGAGAATCCCATGTCTTACTCCCCTCTTAAACTTCTAAAATCTCTGTGAACCAATCAAGGGAGGAAAAAAAAAGACTGAAAAAAGTAAGTAGTGTAAGAAAAGAGCTGAAAGCCAACAGGTAAGTCCTGCTTACTCCACCTATCCCACATAAAGCTGCCAAACTCCTGTGCTATTACAATCTGACTGTCAGCCTGGGCAGAGCAGCGTGGCTGGATCCTGTGACCAGCCTGCAGTGACAGCTGACACTGCCACAGCCCAGAGCCCCTCCAGCCCAGGGCAGTGCCAGCACCTTGCTGTGTTTCAGGGACTCCCAGCTTTATGGGGCTGTTGGCAACTGCTTGTCACTGCTGAAAAAAAATCCTTTGTAAGAGATGGAAATCAAAAAAGCAGCTCTTAGCAGCAGTATTGTTCCTGCAGGAAAAGAGCAGCATCTGTCACACACATGGATGGCACAGCAGGGACAGGATCTCAGAGTTCTGGTGGCTACAGGACACAACAAAAGGCTGAACATCCCTTGCAGGGTCTCTCTGACTCAGAGCAGCTCCTGGAGACTACACCATCTCTGTTTATGTACCTGCTCCACGTAGGCTTTTTGTTTTATTTTTTTTTTTTTTTTTTAATGCAGAGGAAGTATTTTAACCATAAAACCTGTTTCCACTTGCCTCGCTGAAAACCTGCTCTGTGTTTCCTTCAAACTATTCAGAGCAGCAACCAGAGGCTGCCAGCACAACACTGACATGGAAATACAGCTCCAAGCAGTCCCAGGCAGGGAAGCTCAGGGTGCCAGCTGGGACCAGGGCACAGCCCAGCCCATATGCCCTGCAAGGACCCCAGCAGTGACCTGGGCTCACCAGCAGGACCTCAGCAGCACCAGTGCTGTACCTCCAGTAAGAGGCACTGATTAATCACACAGCTGTATGCTGTGGGAGTGGAAATGAAAAGCCTTTATTGGCAACCTCATTATTTAGTGATAATTAGAGCCCAGCGTGCCATAAACTGCCCCCAGATTTTATTTTTACAAAGAGAAGGTAAATTCACTGCTCCTTCCACAGATCTCCTCAGTCAGCCCCTGAGTACAGAGGAAACTGAAAATGCAATGGCATAGTTAAATCCAATATAGAATTAAACAAACCTTTACCCATTCTGTGCTTTTCAGAGAGATGGGAAAGGGAGAACTGTTGTTTAAATTATTCCTGCAGCTTTACTTGCTTAGTCTCCAGCAGCTCTGATCTGTCTCATTGGCAATTTCTCCCAGCTGCAGGAGACACATTGGAATTTCCAGAGAAGATCAGCTCACCAGCACATTTAGGCCTGAATTCCTGCCTCTGGCAGCTGCCTGACTTTTAACTTGCCCTGTAAAGCTAACAAAAGGACTTTTTTAAACCAGGATGCCAGCTTGTAGCCTCAAGCTTTCAATTCTCATCTTGCACCCACCTTTCCTCCCAAAGATATATATTGTCCTTTATACTCTGGTTATGCTGGTGCACCTTTCACTGGCTTTCCCAAAAACAAGGCACAGAAGGAACTTCCCCAACAAGAGAGATGCCATGAGGCAGATCCCAGGGTTCAGAGGGCTGGGATATCTTCTGTGAGTTACAGAAGAGACCCAAAGCACCTGGTGAGTGAAATTACACCTACAGCTGTAATTCTCTACCAAACTCCTGGCCTTGCCTGTGGTTTTGTGTAAAAGGAGTGTATTACCACATTTCCTTACAAACCAAACAAGCAGCAATTTTTGATTTAAAATCAAACAAACAAAAATGCCCTTTAAGGTGGCAATATCCAAAAAAAGCCAATTCTAGCTTTTGTGGTAGAGCACCAATCCCAGTCCCAAAGTGCCCAAGGCACCTGAGAAGGGCAAGGACAGGAGCTGGTGTGTTCCCTGGATGCCTGTGACATTCCTGCAGCCACCCCAGACAGAACTGCAAACACACTGCTGCAGCACACTGTGAGTGAGTGAAGCACACTCACACTGAGAATCAGCACCAAATACTCATTTTGGGGAGGAAAGAAGCTCAAGACTTCTAAGTTCTAATTTGAAAGCCAGTGTAGTAATTTTCTGTCACTTCCCTGTGCTCATTTGACATGCCAATCACAAGAGGTGAGGAACCACACTTCCACGTTAATGTGATTTCAAATAACAACAGCACATTATTGCTGAGGAGTGATCAGTACCAGCACCTCCATCTCAAGCTAAGTGGCACAATATTATCTGCTAACGCTCATGGAGTGATCACTCCTGAAGAATCTCTGAAGTTCTTACACTTTATTCAGTGGGGAGAGTGACTCTGTACATCATTGTTAGAAACTGAGTAGGTTTATAAAAAAGCAACCCTTTGTGAATTACTGCATTAACTCAGCAGAGGGGGAAAAGCCAGTTTGCATGGATTCTACTGAAAAAGTCAAGGAGTTTCAGTTCCATTAAACTATTACATTCTTGAAATTGTAATTGTATAGTTAAGTCTACTACACTGAGCAATTTAAAACAGACCCTGGCTGCGGATGCTCTGTTCAATCTATGAATATTCAGCAGCAATTTGAACCTTGAGCTCCCCCTTGTGCCACGCAGCCAAATTACAAACAGAATAACGGGTTTCCTTTACAGCCTTGGCTGCCGGGGATTTTGGGAGAGTGGATCCAGGAATGCTGGAGCAGTCCCTGCCCAGCCCATCCCCACACGAGGGGTTAATATCACACATAGCACCTGACTGGGAGAAAAGACTCGGGGAAGGTGAGACCAAGGGGTTTGTACTTGTGCTCAGCTCACAAAAAGATGAATATTTCATAATGCCACTGACACATCAAAATGCAGCTGCAGCTTAATGCAGGTGATCCATGCCACATGGAAAATGTAGGATCCAGATTCACTCTCTTCATGGATTCTGACCAAAACACTGCTTGTGACATGTTTTCCAACGAATATTTTCTCCCTGAATCCACATAATCTGAGCTATATAGTGCTACAAGAAATAGCCTCTGAAAAACCCAGTGCCACCTCCAGCCTGAGCCACTCTAATGTTTTAAAGACAGAGAACACCACGGGCAATAACTATGTAGACAACAAATTAGACTGCTTCAAGGACAGTCATTCCAACCCCTCATTGCAGATTTATTCCTTTACTCTGAAGTAATAGCTCATCTATGAATTGATAAGGAAAACACTGCTTGGTTATATTAGCTCCACTATGCTGTGGGTAACTAATGCTGACACCTGAGAGCTCCAAGAATTACAGTCACCCACTTCACTAACAGGAAAGTGTTTCTTCAAGCAAAGTTCCCTATTTTGAAATATTTCTGTTTTTCTCATAAGGAAAATCTGTGCCTGTAACTGAGTTTGGCTTATAAACCACATACAAATAAAAAACCACTTAAAGGTGACAGTGCTTAAAAACCAAACCAATGCACATATAAAATACATTTTAAGATTGTGTATCAAGATTACCTTGCACCAGAGATTATATCAAGAAGAAATGCTGCTCACCTTCCAACCAAAGAGGAATTAGACTTTAGCAATTGCATTTATATTGAAATATGAAAGAGCTGTGTTTATTACAAGTCTGCAGTCTGATGTTTTTCTGGGCCTTCAAGCACAACTCTGCATAGGGCTGCTGCAAATCTGCTTTTCCTGAGATTGATTCCACTCTCCTGCCCTGCTTTCTGAACCAGGGGCTCTCAGCATAAAGACAAGGAGTTGACATGAGCAGCCTTCAAATATTCTCCTAGGTTTTGTGCGTTTTTTTGTTTTGTTTTATTAATTTTATATTTTTATTTTTTTTCCCAGACACAGGTAGTGATTTGCACTGGGCTGAATGCAGATCCCCAAGGAATGAGCACAAATTAAGCAGCTTCATTAGATGAGTATTCCTCATTTCCAATTTGGGGTTTTTTGGTCATCTTTCAGGCAGTCTTAATCCAGTGGATATGGGCAATATGGATTTAATAATCACACATGGTTTTACTCAGAATGTTGCCTGGCACTATATCAAATGCCTCACAGAAATCTAAATGTACTAACAGAGTTAACTTCATCAAACTTTTGTGAATGCCAGCAAAAGCCCAGCATCAAGATTGCCTGGTAAGATCCCATTATAAACCAGTGTTCCTTTTATTATTATTATGTTTCTACCTCCAGGTCCCATATGACCCTTCCTAACTGCAGTTATGCTTGAGCACCCCATTCACCAATCCTGGAACAGTGACAGCTCAGGAGCTTTGCCTGCAGGTTTCCCAAGCAGTGTTTGACAATCAAAACCATTTCTGTGACTTCAGGGACAGAATTTGTCCCCACAGGCTGCACACAGCAGTGCCTGGAGAGACACAGCACCCACCAGGGCTGCACCTGCTCCACCCTTCAACAATTGCTGCTGTATTTGTAGCTAAGCTGGGCATGTGGTGGCACATTTTGTACAGAACAAAGGAAAAGGGTAAAAAGCAACCACTTTTTGTGGCAATCAAAGGCTGCCCCATATTTGCAGGAATTGGATTCCCTTCCACACATCTTTCACACCCTCAGCAAATCAAAGCAGCTTCTGTCAGGAACATATCTGCATATGAAACTGCTGCTTCCCTTTGTCTTGTAAAACAAATTTGTTGTGTGCCTTCAAAATAATTTCATTCTAGGCAAATTCTGCTACTGTAAAAACTCAGGTAGTCAGACTTGCATTGATATCCTGGCTAAACCTGACTGATTTTACCTTTTTCTCCACTCTTTCCTGGGATGTGTGTACCTGAGCCTCTGGTCCTTGGTGGGGAAACATCTGGAATTTGAATGTTTCTGTGCTCCCACATGCTGCCCCAGGAAGGATCAGGACCAGGGAATCCCCAGTTCCTAAGCACAACCATTCCTTGGGGGATGTGGTCAGCATGGGAAATGAGACACTGCAAAAATAGTTCAGTGCAGTCTCAGTGCTAAAAGTGTCAAGAAATCTGATGAGTGTGCAGATTTGAATATTTAAATATAACCAGCACACTCCTCCCTCCTCGCACTCCCTTAAGCATCATAAGGAACAATGTCTTAGCTCCCAGTGCCACCACCCTTCCCACAGCCCATGCTGCCTTCATAACTGGAGTGCATTTTTACACTCACTTTACACATTTTTTACACATTTTACTGTTTACAGCAATAAAAGGTCAGGAGGATATATTATGAATTTTTTTTTTTTTTAATCTAAAAGCTTTTAAATCTTCTCCTTCCTTATTTTCTATAGCAAAGTAGAGAAGAAGAAGAAAGAAAATAAAAGTGCTTGCAAGGCCACAGAAATATTAAGTTACATAAAATAATTGTTTAAAATTTTCTGTCTTCTCTCTTGTTCAAGGCTAAATGAAAAATAAACTTCCTCATCATGAAGAACTCCAAAATTGGGATTTTTTTTTTTTTTTTTGCTACTCATGTTGTTGACTGAGCTTGCACATCTGTGAATTAAAAAAGAACTACCATTTGGAGAGCACATTTATCTCTTCTGTTGAAGATGTGTGCCAGTTTTCAGGCTTTTTTTTTTTATAAAAAAAGGAAAAACCATGATCAAGTGTTCTTGCTTTCTAATACGGGCACAGCAAAAGGCTGACCATTAGATGGCCTGGACACACAAACTGAAGTTAAACTTGTGAAACTTCACTCGAGAGTGTGTGTGTTTCTGGGAGATAAACATGCAATACATTCTAACAAATCAAAGTTAATCTATTGTTATCTCTCTTTTATTTCATCAGCTCTTTGGATTAGACTACACAGCTTCACTACTTTGCACCAGGGAATTGAGTAGATGGAAAAATCTTCCTTATTCTTCTTACTTTAAAGAATACATTTTTCAAAGCCTGATTATAAATCCTTGGCTGGCAGGAATTACTACCATAAGTATTGTGTAAGAAATATATTCTCAGCACAATGCAAAAGGCTTTCATGGTGGATTTGAGGAAAGTAATGAAAATTAACATTAAACCTGAAACTAGGCAGACACTGCACCTTTCCACACCAAGTCTAATAGCTTACCTTCAGATTTGCATATTGGCCCTTATTTGATATTTTTAGCTACAGAGCAGGTGCTTTTAGATATTTTTAATGTACCTGCATATTTCTGCCTGTCACAGCACTGGAGTGCCTTAAGTGTGAAAAGGAAAAATGGCACCAACCCCACATCCAATCACTGCCTGTGGAGCATATCATTAGTGACTGTGCCACCTTCCTGATCAGAAAACAAGATTAAATAGCACCTGTGGCTTACCTGTGCCCAGAACAGGGCAGTGGGGAACAGAGAGAACCCCAAAATCCAGCTCTGTGTGCTGGGACAGGCACCCAGGGGTGCCTCAGTGGTGTCACTTTGTGCTTTGTGTCCTGCTGCTCTACACTGGGCAGTGGCAAAGCCCCACTCTGCACAAACTGACCAAAGAGTTACACAAATGGAATTTTTTCTTTGCTTTCACTTACTAATTTTCTTCAGCCATGTCTCCTATTG
The DNA here is from genome assembly GCA_026413545.1 of Cichladusa arquata. Taxonomy (NCBI): domain Eukaryota; kingdom Metazoa; phylum Chordata; class Aves; order Passeriformes; family Muscicapidae; genus Cichladusa; species Cichladusa arquata. The sequence goes on along the minus strand of JAOTQP010000469.1, from coordinate 1,801,802 downwards.
TTCTTGGCCCTTTTCTGAGCTCCTCTGGACTGTTACATTTTGTGCTCTCTGCTGATAATTGCAGGCAGTGATGAAGTGGAGAACTGCTAGCAACTGGTCTGCTGGCTCAATAATGCAATCTCACATATGGACCAGCCCTAAAAAGCAATCTATCAAAAGAAGAATAAGCCTCCCCTTTGTCCCAGGGGCAGAGACAAGGCTTTATTAAAAAAGAAGGAGGGGGTTATGGGTGAATGTCTTTGTTGAGAATTTTTACAATTATATTTCAGTTTTCCTCTCAACACTGAACTGCCACTTGCTCCCACATCTCCTGGGTGTTTTGCCTGTGTAAAACAACAAAATGCAAATGGGCCAGTTTTAATTCAAAAGCAGATCAAATAAAGAATGACCTTAGGCTGTAACCTATGCAACAATCATTAAGCAATTCCAGGCTATTCTGAAAGGAGCTTTTCCACCAAAAAATCTTCCAATTAACTCTCAAACACATCCTCCAATCTTGCTGAACTCATCAAGTTTAGCAGGAAACACCACACTAAATGCCCCACAGTAACAGCATTAAATTTCTAGATGTTGGACATTTATTTTGCATGTGGTGTATTACATCCAGTGCATTAAATGCTCTCTTAGCAATTAAACAACCTCTCTCCACCAAAATGAGCTCACTCAGACTCCTAATAACAGACAAAACCCCAGGTACCCATGGGAGAACATAATTCACTAGAAACCCGTGCATCTCTGACCTCTGACCCCTTACAAGGGATCTTCAAAACCAGTTCTAAAACACAAGCTTTGGAATTAAAATGCATAACTCTGCTGGACATTAAAAATCCCCGATAAATCAGACTCACTTTATACACAGTGGTTCCAAAGAATCTTCTATTTCCCCATCTTCATGAGCTGCAGACTATGAGTGACCTGTCTCCCCTTTTCTCTCTCTCTCTGCCTCTGGAACTCCCCATGGACAGCAACCCCCTCCTCCACTGCCCCATCTCAGAGTTGCAGCCTTCCTGAGCTGATTTCCATCACAGAGTGATGGTGTGTGACATTCTGGGCCTGTGCTGTGTTTAAGGCTCTCACCCAGGAGCAGCACTCCATGTAATAATGCCTTTATCTGGCACAGCACACACACTGCATGCCTTTGTTCCTTCCCTCCTGGTCACTCACATGTGCAGCCCTCTCTGAAGAGCCCTTTATCTGTGCTGCAGATAAAACACAGCCTTGTCTCCTGTGTCCCCACCCCAGGTGCAGCACAGCAAGTGAGAGTGGCCACGAGGGAGCTCAGCTTGAGGCACACTCTACTGAAGTCATCAAGGTGCATTTGGGGCTGTTTTAAATTTCCACCTGCTCTCTGCGACCCTGAGCAGCTTTTCCCACTTTCAGGGTTACCTCCTGGAATGAGTTAGTTGACCTCTCTCATCCTTATTTTCCTGAAAAACGATTTCTCCCTGTCCTGTTTTTCCAACACTGCCTGTTTTCTGACTGGCAGAGCAGAACAGTTCTGCATCAGAAATATGAGTAGTACCTGCCTTTTCACACCTGCATCAGCAGCCACAGGCAAAAAAAGCAGCTACTGTTGCAAAGATCTTCCTCTGATTGCTGGTAACGACCCCATTAATTGCATAATTAATTAATTAATCCCAACTGAGTAACCCAGGAGCCAGGTGACTGCAGTACATGACAGCCTGCTTTGATTTCTGCCTTTCTCACCTGAAATTCTAATGAAATTACCAGCTGAGGACAACAGATCTACAGGTGCCCCTTCTCTTACAAATGCTTAGACTCAGTGGGACATCAGTAATGTTTCCTCCTGAACTTTGCAGTCATAGGCTAAAATTTAAATAATCTTGTGAATTTGAGCTCCAGTTCTGTGTAAGGAATCACATTCAAGGGGTCTCTAAAGTAGTGACGGGTTTTCAACTCTGTTATATGCTCCACTGGGCAAGTAAAAAAAAATAAAGCAGGACTTGTGAAGTGGGGAAATGCTACATTCCACTCCTCCTTTCCTTCTGGACTTAGAAAATTGAAAGAAAAATATTCTAAAGTATGGATAGCTTAAAAGAGCAATTCTTTCCTTGGTCCATTCAAAACTCAGAAAAGAAAAGCCAGAAAGCAGCCAAAGCCTCAGTGCTCAGGATGGCAAACACTCTTTCACCCAGGTATGCAGTTGGCTCAAGGATCCTAATGCTGGGCTGCCTTCTCTCAGCTCACTTCCCTTGTGACTCTCAAAATCACACCCACTAGAATTCAAAGGGGATTAAATTCCTCTCTTAGTAAATTTGTCTTTTGTTTGTCTCCTTTGCTGGGCCTATCAGCCCAAGACAGAATTTACTGCAGTTAAACATTGTGTAGCATCTGCTCAGCTATAAATTAATCACTGCCAGATAGGAATAAAGATAATTAGTTTCCTGGAGTGCATCTTTTTCTTTAGTTGTTAATTACCTACACAGGGACCTGCACCTTTCATGGAGTCAGCATAATCACAACATTGAAATGCCATTATTCAAACTCTTTCTGAGAAAATATTCACCATCTTTATACCTCAGCAGCATGGAAATATCTACTTTTTTATCAGATGAAGGCATGATTATATTCACTATTTAAGTAACATAAACAAGTTATCACAATGTTTAAAGTTCAATTTCTTTGCTATTGGATTGTAATACAATAAAAATGAGCCACTGCAGGCACACCACAGCCAGGACACCTGGATTCTCCTTCCACTTTTACAGTGGCTGCCCCTGTATTTCAAATATCTTCTTACAAACTCAGATGACACTCACCCAACACTGCTGCCTTTTGTGCAGAACCCTGCAACTTCTCTGTATGAAGTGCAGAGTTTTGAACTGCCTTCTTGCTCAGCATAAAAAAATTCAAAAGTTGTTTAGAATTGATTATTTACAGACATGCCTGATCTAAAAATGAACACATATTTCTCTAAGGCTGTCCAGAGCAGAAAACATAAAACCCAACAATATTCAAATTCAACTTCTTGTGTTGTTATACAAGAAACATTCTCCAGGGGAAGAAAAAGCCAAACACACAGAAGAAACCCTCGAGTCCAAACGAGTATGTAACACGTATCAATTTCTCCCCATGAAACAAGAACTGCCAGCTGTGAATTTGTATGTGAATCCACTTAGGGCAGTTCTCTCTGGCCACAGGATCACAAACCTGAGACACAGAAACCCTCCCCTTTCCTGAAGCTTGATTATGTAATACCTTTGTATTATTTGAAATAAATGACCAAGGGGAAAGAATTCCTTCCACCGTCTCCAGAGCAGAGAGGGGCAGCTCTGCCAGGACAATTCAGTTGATCCCCCAAGCCCTTGAGGAAGGGAACCTCATGCCTGTGTCAAACTCCCTGCAGGGGCTGTGGAACAGTTTGGGAATCCACTGGATGGATCTGCACGAGGAGAACATCACCCATTTCCTTCTGCACTGCAAACAGATGCAATCCCCTTGACTGTCTGAGCTGTCAAACACACCCTGAGGATCCACTCAAGGCAGCTATACCAGTGCTCAAACCACCACAAACTAAACTGTCAGTCTCAAAGGTGGGTAAAATAGTAAGATTATATCCTGTTAATGCTTTGTTCAGCTTATATTTACAGAAATTCTATGGCAGTACTGGGGTGAATGGAAGGAATAGCTCTTCCTGAGGGCACCTGCTGAAATAAATGTCTAAGCCTAAGGAAAATGAAGGAGAAGCACATGAGATTTTCCCTGATGGAACACACTGGGAATCCAGATCAATAGGCCTTTGAGAGCAGAATTCCTGAAGAAAATGACCTCAGGAGAGGTTTAGGTTGAATATCAGGAGAAGATTCTTCCCCCAGAGGTGGCTGGGTACTGGAACAGGCTCCCCAGGGCAGTGGGCACAGCACCAAACCTGTCTGAGTTCAAGAAGCATTTGAACAATGCTCTCAGACACGTGGTGTGACTTGGGGTGACCTGTGCAGGGCCAGGAGTTGGACTCAGTGATCCTTGGGGGTCCCTTCCAACTCAGCATGTTCTGTGATTCAAAATGGAATGCAAAACTCAAAGTTAACACCAGAAAGTACAGCTCCTCATAATGTAAGACACTGTAATGTTTTTCACCAAGAAATGGTCTGAATATCCTCTCCTCTAGCTGCCAGAAGGTGGTAGTATTTCAAAATATTAATATTATTTATGAGGAAACCAACTCCTGGTTTATGAAGGCTGGCTGCCTGCCAGTGCTGTATTTATTGTATTCACAAGAGTTACAAGCTCTGCAAAGGGCCTTGATCTGGAGCCCTGGGTGTCAGAGGGAGTGGAAAACAAACTGCAGAGCCTTGGCATTCCACAGGAGAAAATGTATTAATACCTGCTTGTCAGTGGGGCAGGCTGACACAGGATCAAACATCACTGGTAACTGCTGGAATCTGCAAAAGAAGCTGAGTGAAATATTCCCAGGCTGAGACCAGAGTCTCTGAAGGATCACTTGAGGCCAAGTCTCACTGTGGAAATGAACAGCTCTTTATAAAGTCATTAAATCTGCCAGAGCTGCTTCTGCTACCTTCAGAAATGAATTCTCCAGTGAGGACAAAGCAAGTTTTAGAATGGATCTGTAATTAAATAAGGTTGCCAAAGAACAAGTCAGACTCATGCTAAAAGCCAGCTCTTGGTATACAGTGTCCAAGTGTCTACCAAGGTAACCTGAACAAAAGCCATTCCACAGAAATGCTAACAAAAGAATTCTGAGCATTTGTGCATAAATGAACAAAATTCTGCAATCTTAGAACCAAGGTGAAATTGCTACAGCCACATAAATATAGTGCATGTTGCTTAGACCAGATGTGGCTAGTCAGAGGAATTGGTTATAGCAGACAAAAACCAGATGTCCCAACCAAATGAATTAAATCCAATGTATTTTTGCAGGATACCATAGGCAGAAAGGGCACTGCTGGCAGATCCCTTCTGAGCAGCCCTGCAGGTCCCCACCAGTGCTCTCAGGATGAGCTGAAGGCAGGTGGCACAGGGAAATGGTCTTTTTGAAAACATGGCAAGACAAAATCCCAGTAATTCTGCCAAAATGGACCCACACACCTGTGCCAGCTCACAGTGTCACAGAACTACTGCCAAACATCTCCTCAACGTGAAATATCACACCAAATGAACCCATTATTTACATGCTAGCACAGGTGAGATATTCTTCATAAAGGTGATCCTTCCTGAAGACCTAAATGACACTCATTTAGAAATACCTCCATGTACTTACCTGCTGGTAAAAGAAGTGGAAAACCTGTCCCACCCAAGAGCTGCACATATTTACAGTCAAGAAAATACTCTTGATTCTTGCATTTTGATTTTATCCCTACGTCTTTAAGATACAAAGTTTGGCAGAAGATGCCTTTAATATTCAAGGAAAAAAAGAAGTTTTTACAATGGCACCCCAGGAACCAGAACAATTGTGCTGCCTTCATTCTGATGTGATCTGTGCAGCTTGAAAAGTCATCTAGAAAACCCAAGTGCTATTAAAAGGGAAAGATCTTGTTTTGGGGAAAAGAATCCCTTAGGGCATGACACACAGAAAAATCAAACCACAAATTCCACGGATCTTGATTACTCTGAGAGAACTGTGTGCTTCAAAACTGTTAGCTCAGCTCTGGTCAAAATCCAGTCAGAAGGAATGAGGCTGAAAAATGAAAGGCTTCTTGGGAGATCCCTGAGGAATCAAAAGCAGTGTCATTCCAGAGGAGGGGAAACAAGCCCTGGCTCTTGGCTCCCACCACAGTGATGTGATGGGTGTACTTAGGAACAGTGTAATGCCTCTGGGAAAGGCTGGTTCTACATGGTAGAGAAGTCTGGCCTTTGAGGCATGAAGGAAACCTCCTGAAATTTCTAGGAATTACAAGCAAAAAGAAAAAACAATGTAAAAATAGCAGGAAGGAGAACAGCTTAGACTGACATGTTCAATTCAGTTTTACCACCCATAAGAGAAAAATATTAAACACAAGGGAGCCCTAGGTAGCAATTTATTTTTTTGAGTGTGCAAATACCACCTTTCTGTTGACCTTTTTACTGAGAAACAGAATTTCTAATGCTGAGCTAAGAACTGCCCTGCCTTCTGGACATACACAAGTAAAATCAACACAGCTCTGTGGTGCTGGAGACAGCAAGATTTTAACCTCCTTTTTTTGTACCGTGGAGGATGTTACACCCAAAGTAGAAATGTGCAAAAAGGAACCAGGAATCTCCCAGCTTTGCTACTGGCTGGAGTCAGAGCCCAAATGCTGCATCTCCTACATCCCTCAAAGAGAATAAAAAGTGATGACATGTTCTGGACTGGACTTGGACCTGTCAGGCAATAAATCCACTGCAAATGTTGATTTCCCTGGACTCTGCCAGACTGAAGAGAAATTGAGAGTCCCTTACTAACAGGAGCTTACACTTTACATAGAAATGTCTGCTAAAAGATATTTATTAGATAATCAATTGCAAAGGGCTGTCAATTGAAAGTGATGTCTCATGCAAACAAGTGGCCACATTAAGCAAAATCTTGTTTTGGTCATTTAATCAAAATCAAGGAAATGAGTTCAGACATTAATTCTTCATATGAATCCCTTTCCTACTGTTTCCTTTCTTTAAACAATTTAGGGCAGAATTTCCACACCCATCAGTAATACTCAATGCTCACTTCTACACCAATTCACTATTTAAATACCTGTACCTCAGTGCACATCAGGAACTTCTGCACTCCAACAGCTGCAATCCAGACTGACTGTTTGTTTATTGCCTCACACTCCAGTTATGAATATTGTGACTAAATATTTCAGTGTTCTTGCTACAAACACAGGTAGTTCTGTGAGCAACAGAACTAATGAAGCCTTTCCTTTGGCGATTTTTTCATGTTTAATAAAGCTGCACTCACCTTACAATTTTTGAATGAATGGAAATATTAATGTGGTTTCTCTGTGCTTCCTATTCTTGCAGGAGTTGCAAAGCTAATATTGTTGAGAGCTCTTCTTTTCCATCAAATGGGCTTAGACTAGTTCAAATTTCACTGAAGTTCTTCAAAAACTGAGAAGTTAAGAGCAGAGGAGAACACTGTGTGACTGAGACACCTTGTTTCTATAGGAAACAATGCCAATAAAAAGAAGAAGAAAAGGCTTTTTTTGTAATAATATTTAACTGCAGGAAAAAAAACCCAATTCAGTTGGGATCCTTGTAAATGCCTGGATAGCTCTGCTCAGGTTTTAAACACACATTTGTTCCAAACATTTAATAACTGTCAGACTATTTCAGGATTTCTCCCACTGAAATGTCTGATTAAAGATTTTAGTGTCTTCAGGCCAGCTCAAGGAATAGTGTGTGAAACCCAACCTTTGAGGTCAAAGCTGCATCAGCACAGGGACATTTTTAGCACTTTTTAGGTTTGACAAATGATTTGAAATGAGAGAATTTGCTTGTACTGATCAATGAACAGGGATTTTATACAAGAAAACCAGCAAGAAGATGGAAGTACCAACAGGGAGGGGTGCTAATTCCAAGAACATTTTGGATTAAGAAATTGCTTTATTTATTTTATTTTTAGTAAAGCACCATCCCACATACATACAGATGACAGAACAATCAAGCCCCCAATCAGTGCACATACTATTCAATTAAATTACTTTTATGAAAATGGCTTAGTGCTCGTAGACCTGTTCTAAAAGTGTTCTCACCTGATTGCTGTCAGCCTCAAGGCTTGAATAATTTATTTGTGAGCTACAAAATTCTTCTCAGAGCTGTGGGAAGGAGGAAAAGGGGCACCTGGATGAGCCAGCAGAGAGGTGGTGTAATATAAGGAATTTAGGTCTTGTTCATGTGCCTGTCACACCCAACAGGCCACTGGTTACTTCTTCTTTTCTTCTGAACAAGGGACAGCAGAACTGAGAGGGGTATTTATACAAAAAAGGGTGGAGGGCAGCTTCTCTCCAGACTGCTGTTCTCCTGGAAGATGGACAATTTTCTCTTTTTTCTGGAAGTTTCCCTCACTGAAGGCTTTTCACATAAATGGAGCCCTTTTCTGACTTGGTGCAGGCACCTGAGCTCCTCCTCCCACACATTCAGTATTTGTGCTGTGGGTGTACAGTGCATATTTCTAGGAAGCAACAGGCAGAGGGAAAACTGACAGCAAGTTCTGCCAAATGTTTTCCCTGTCCACTGAAGAATGAGAAAATTAGGGTTGGCCGTGGGTGAGAAAAGTATATATTAAAGAAAAGTTGAAAATCAGGATGATGACAAGAAATTATTTACGGTCTTGGGAGGGAAAATGGTGGCTGAGTTGCTGAAGTGGAATAAATAGTACCACTGTAAGAGTTTATCAACTTTCCAGCAGCTGGGGAACAGCACTATTTGTGGGGAAGCAAAGGGAGCTCAGTTTGTTGCAAAGGGCCACAGCTTCCAGGGAATGACCCAGGTCAAGTGGACTCCATGTGCCCTCACCACGATGTTTGCACACCCCATTTTCCCCAGCCACCCAAGTTCTGCACTTCTGAACTGCCACCAATAAATTCTGAGAGGCTTTCTGTAAGAGATGAAGTCATGTAGCTGAATTTTATCTCACTTATCCCAGCACATATCCAAGGCCCCACCTTGTACTGTGTGTAATCATTTATGCTTCTCCAAAGCAGGCAAATGTGTAATTAAAAAACTGGTTGCACCTCATGCAGATTTTCTGCTGGTGTAGGTGAACTGGGAGTTGACCTTTTTCTTCCTCTCCCCCAAGAACTAACAATATTGTTTGAAAGCTGCACTGAAGTCGTGTAAGGGAAGTTATTGTTGGACTTTAACATTCTTTTTCTCCTTGAGATGAGAAAATATCCTAGACCACAGAGATGGACACCACCAGGGATGCAAAAGCAAAGTGTTCATGGGCTCTTGCTGGAGCACAGATGAATGGCTGGGCAGAGGAGCTGCTCAGTGTCAGACACCACAGTGGCCCTGAGTGGATTCTGCACAATCCTCCTGAGTGCATTCACTGCAGCCCCTTCCCAAAGCCTGAAAACAAACCCTGACTGTGCTGGCAGAGCTCAAACCAGACAGCACGAGCAATCCAAACCAGTGAAAGGCACTGGAGGAAAATAACACATGGCAAGGAGAAAGGGGAGAAAATGAGCACCTCCAGAGAGGGAGACAGCTGCTAATTCAACCTCTAGGATGAAGCCATCTCTTAGTCCTGAAAACAGTCCCCTGAATGGGGATAAGAATTTTAGCATTCCTGAGAAGCAGCAAGGAATTACCCAAGCACGTTCATGACCTTGAGTGCTGGCATGGAGAAGTACCCACCTCAAAGACACTCAGATAGAAAACAATTCTCTGTTACCCAGTCCTGGCAGCAGCAGAGCTGCTTAACTCTGGGGAAACTGGAAGCATCTGAGCAGAACAACCCAGCAAGGGTACAGACAAGAGCATGCTGCTTCCAGTGATGCCCTCCCAGGCTGCATCCCTCCTGCCACAGGTGACTCCTCACCAGGAGCAGCAGTGCTTCTGGGTGCCACCACCTGAGCTGGCTCCCACTGCAATTTTCTTCAACCTCATTTTGCCTGAAATGGTTTAGATGGAAATAGAAATCCAAACTGGGAGAAAAGCAGGGTTGTTATCCGTGTTCGAATGACAAGAAATTGAGGGAGACTAAATCATGTTTGTGAGCAGGAATTGTAGTTTAGCTCACGTATCTCCTCAGATCCACACTTTAAACATCTGACTTGCCAAATCCTTCTTCTTCTTCCCATAAGAAGGAAGAAACACAAGCCTTGATGGTTTTTGGGAGCCTCTTTGACTCAGAGGAATTATCACCCTGCACCACCACCTCCCTCCCACCCTCTGCCTTTTCTCTACCCAGACCAAGCTCTACACACCCTCAAATTCCATCTCCAGCCTAGCTCAGCTCTGTGCTCACACACCCTGCTGAGTGTCAGCATCAGGCCCTGGGTGCCATTCTCCTAACAGGATCTACAATCAGATGATCAGTTTGAGAAATTTTATCCAGTAGGACCAGAATTCCAAAACATGTTTAAAAACAGCTACAGCACAAATACGTATACAAGAGGAGAGAAAGAAGCAGAGCTGATGAATGTGTTATCAGTATGGCTTCTGCACTGTTTTGGAATCATTTAATGGTGTGACTGCAGCTGATGACAGCAGTCAGAGTGATGGGCAGCCCAGCAGCACTTCACAACACACTGTGATTTGAGCAAAAGGTCATATCCATGAGTTATAGATGACTAACTCCCTCATGACTTACACTAATGCAATGCTAGGGCTTATATTGTTTCTCCTACCTTGATGCTCCTGGTGGAATATTAGATAGAAAAGGCATGTGCATCATAAACTATCAAAGTAGCCAAAAAAATCTCAAACTCCAACAGAAGCTTGTAGAAGCTGGAGGTAAAGATGAGAAAAGTCCTTGGCACCAAATGCATTAATTTTAATGAAAATACTGTACTGAGTAGCATTAAGTACATCTAGAAAAAGTGATCTGTTTGGGGGTTTTTTTGCCAACCTATTTTCTTCAATTCTACCAATGGCAAGCAACTTTCAAAAGAATTATTAGCCTCTTTTCCAACTTAAACCACAACCAGAGAATATGTTATCCTCACACATGGCAGCCTCAGCCACCCTCAGGCTCTCATGGTCACAGGCAGCAACAGCAACAGAGTGAGAGAAGTATCTGGGACGGCTCTGCCAGCAATTCCTTCATGGAATCACAATCCTGAGCCCCCTGTGAGCTCACTGATGACTCCAACCTCGACATGTGCAATAGGATGATCCATTCTCAAACTACAGGACTCAGTTTCCATCTCAAGAGACTCACTTTTTCTGCCAGCACATAAAGGCATAAAACACCAGGAGTGTGTGCCTGTCAGTGGAGATATTAATTTACAGCAGTTGAAAAAGCATCTGGTGAACTTCAGTGCAGATATTGTTAATCATGACTGGTGTAACTGGGACAAGAACTGAGCTCTTTGAGAACCAAACTCACACTGATCCCAAAATGCCTGGCATTCCTCCCTCACCATTGTTGTGTCTGGCACAGACAAAGCATGCATGAATAGGAATCTTTCTCATTAATGTCCTCCAGGAATAAGACTAAGGATCATGGCAACAATCACACAGAGAGCCACAAGTTAGGGAGGAAAAGCTTCTTCTCTGCAGTGTGGCAGCTACTTGGGCTTGTGGGGAAAAGGGGAAAGACACAGCCCCAAGAGAGCAGAGGGTGCAGAATTCTCTCTCCAAAACCTGTTTTCTATGTACAGTAAAAACTTCAAAGCTCTAGGGAGCAGGGAGCTGGTTATATTGCTCGGGCTGTGGTTGGGTTGCTGGGATTTGGTAAATAAAAACCATTTTACAGCTCATTAAGTGGTGCTTTGGGAAATGCTCTCATATCCGTTTTCAAGGGGCTGTGGAGAGCTTGCCTTGCTGGTGGGTCAGGGAAGCAGTCATTTCAAACTAAGGGCTCCAGGGAAGGTGTGTGCATATATATTTATAAATATATATACAAATACTGGTCTGAGGAGCCTTACTTCACTGATATTGGGAGCTGCTAACATGTTATTGCTTTCACTTGCTAGATTTGACTGAGGGGCACTGTCTGCTGCTGTATAATGAAAAAGAATCATCAAGCAGCCTGGGAGGATGGGACAGTATCACTGATTCTTCTAAACCATGGAATTGCTGTCATATTTTCTCCACATCATATGAAAACCATTTTCTGTGCGTGTAGGTGAAATTCCCATGTGGGCTGCAGAGCAGTGTTCCTGGCCTCACAGGGCTTAAGGGACAGCAATCTTTCCATTACTTCTTTATATAAACTCCCTAAAAACCCACACACGTGGTCTTTCTGAGAAACACAGAGCATTTACTGCAGGCTGTTACTCCAGAGCAAGCTGTGCCAGTGGCTCAGAGCACTTCCACCAGCCAGGGAAGGCCTCTTTTGTACACAGGGAGACAGAGATGTAGATGTCACCTTTTCATTTCCTCCTCTGATAGCTCATGTTTGGGGTACAAGATATTCTAGGGGGTATTTTTGTTTGTTTGTTGGGTTTTTTAGGGTTTTTTTAGATGCTGTCTCATCTTGGAAAGACTCCCAGCTCTGTAGAAGAACCCCAACATGTTTGCTTTTCTTCTCCTTTACCTTGGGTTATTTTCAGGAGGAAGAAGAGGACAGACACCTTTACTGCTTGTTTTCAGTCTTGCAGTCGTGGGTGCAAAGAATGCCCACCCCTGCTCTCTGTACCTCTGAGCTATTTGATGTTCTGCCTTCAGAACTATGAGGAAAGGCAACAAATCCTACAAACACCTTTCTGCATGCAAAACTGACTGAAGTCTTTCTAAGTGTGGAACTGAGTAAACCTGCATTTCAAGCTGTATGTAAAATTGAGAATTACATGGGGAAGCAAATAGATGGGCAACACAGGTGAGAAGTAACTTCTTTCACATGAACATTTTAAGGACCTTTTAGTTTCCTTAAAGATTAAAAAAACCCAAAAAAAATAACAAAAAAAAAACCTCAACCAACCCAGCCCCCCAACCACTAAGAAAAAATCTTATACATTAAAGTATAATTTTGTTTTCTTCATGAAAGATCAGTTAATTAAGAACCCTGCAGGAATGCCAAAACAGTCAGGAGTTTGCAGGCATATGGGAAAAGTCTTGTAAGTCTTGCAAGGGTTGAACTGCATGCCATCCTGGCCACACTGCATGGGCTTGAGAAGCAGAAAATGTGTCCCTGTGAAGTTGTAGGTGTTTTTGTTCAAAGTCTGGTGTCAGCTGTGAGCCTGAAAGAGAAGAGCCAAGCCAACAGGGTGTGCCTGGAATTAATTTATTGGAAGGAAATTTGCTGATTGGCAGCAATCAGGATGGAGCTGACAGCCAAACATTTTCTGAGGCTGACTCAAAGAAATGATCCAGGACTTGGTTAAGGGTCTCCCTAAGGACAGAATCTGTCACTGCTAATTAGTTTATCAAAATGATGCTGTTCCATTGGGTAGAACCAACTGGATTCATTTTCACATTTGCTAGAAGTCCCTAAATACTTTTTTTCCAGCCAGCACATGTGTACCTTTAGAGAGCCTTCCTAGAAGGTGAATTTTAATTCTTCAGTGCTGTTCTTAATTCTTAATTGTCACAACTCCTTCTAGCCCTGTGCCACATCAACAGGCAAAGTGACAGAGTCTCATTTGTCACATCTACCAGTTTGTGCTCTGGGGGAGCCTGCTGGAGCTTCTAAGAAGCTCTGACACCCACAGATCACACTGCCAAGGCAGAGGAAAATGTTACCCAACAGGCAGGAAGGAAACAGGAATCTGAAATGTGTACCCAGCAGTTTTAGAGCATTTCAACCTCCCAGTACACAGTCTTACTGTTCCTTCTCCTTCCCAGGCAAATGAAAGTGGAAGAAGAAAGTTCCGGCAATTAAAAGGATGCTTGTCTTAAAAAACAAACAAACAAACAAACAAAAAACCCATCAATTAAACAAACAAAAAAAGAAATAATTTTAAACAATGTAAAGGTAACTTGTGTGCAAAACTGCAACAGCACAGCTGCTTCAGCAACAGTTCCACAGAGATCTCCAGACTTAGAGAGAAAAAAAGGTAGGAAGCCCCAGAGCAAAAACAGGAGAGAGGTTTGTGTTTGTCTTGGGGTTTTTTTTAATACTTTTGTCATCCCTTTCTTCACTGGAAAGTAATAAATCTTCTGCAGGAAAAACTACCTGCTAGCATCATTAAGAGATTTAAACACGGCAAGATAAAACTCCCTGAAGCCAGAGCAGCTATTTGTGTCAAAGGAAACAATACAGTAATTTATATTTCCACTCCCAAATCTTATGTTACTGCAGAAAATGTGCTCCTTTAACAATTAATCATAAATCAAAGCACTGACAAGATATTAGTCTCCCACTCCTCTGGGAGACAAGTGGAATGTGCATCAAGAAGCAGCAGCAGGAGCTCTCCTGCCAGCCTGTCAGATGGGAGCTGTGCTCAGGGATCCCTCCATCTCCTGCCACAACAGCAGCACGGAATTTCTGATTCAGCAGCACGCAGCCAAGTGGGTGAGCAAACTTCAAAGCCCCCAGGCTCCATCTGGAGGGAGCTGCTCTCTTAGAACCCTGAAGTGTGACTCAGAAAGTGCTGGACAAGGAGCTGTACTCCCTGTGCTGCACTCCCTCTTTTTACAGGAAAAATCACAGCTCAGCTTTTTGTGACAACTCCAAGGGAACAGGAAAAACACAGCATGTGAATTTTCCACATGGAAGAGGGGCAACTTGTGTTTGTTTAATTAGTGATCATTATTAAACAGCTAGAGCTGTTAAATGCTGGGAACTTCAGACAGAAATTCTGAAACAATTCACACCGAGAACAAGGCAAATGAGAACAAACTGGAGAAATAATTGTAAGATGCCAGCTGCAGAAATAATTTCTGCAAGAAATGTATTTAGTTGCTATCATCTCATACCGCATATTCACCCAGCTGACTACTTGCCCCCCCCCAAAAAAAAGTATAACAGCTCTTTATTTTCATATAGAACAGCATTCTTGGTAAGGGGGAAATGTAGTTCCATATGTAGATAATACTTTAAAGCAGCATCTCAGGTAAAGAATTAAAGGTATTTGGGATAAAAAGGGAAGGATTTCTGAGAGGTACTTAGCAGTGTCTTGTCCCTCCTTCTCAGCCAGCCTGAGGGTGACTGGTAGCACACAGAGCAGTCTCCAGAAGCCACAGGAGCTCACTTGCTACATCCATCCTCAGTGCAAGGCAGAGGGGCAAGGCATGGGACAGACAAAAATACAAAAATTCAGGTCAGCACTTGTCCCCTCTGCAAAAACCTCAGGAATTTACAGATTGCTCTTATTCATCACGGAAGCTGCTTTTAGGTTTAGGGTTTTTTTCAGAAGTGGCATTTTTAGTCCCCTGGAAAAAAAAAAAAAAACCCAAAACAAAAACACTACAAAATTGTGCATATCCTGCAGAAAACACCCAACCCAAACCCATCTGAACAATATTAAACTGCAATGTGTGGTGGGAATAAAGAGGGGAAAAGCAATCTAAACTCTGTAAATACCCTCCCAAACACCTCCCACCAGCAAATGGTTTCTTGTTTTAGGGCAGCACATTCACACAATTCAGGTTTGAATACTAACCACACATCTCTCATCAGTGTGAAATATTGCTGGCTGCCTGATCTCCACTTCTTTCCCAGCCCTGGTGGCTCTGGTGGAATTGCTGAGCTGCTGCAGAGCTGAGCACAGGACTAATGTGTAATTTTTTCCATGGAGATTTTTTTCAGGCAATTATTCTCACAGGTTCTCACAAAACAAGCTATAATTTTGCTATTTCTGTGAACAAGTAATAAGAAATCCTTATTACCATTTCTGTAGGGAATGCAATTAACAAATCTTGTGCTTACATTAAATAACTGCTTAATGTATTTTGTTATTCCTACAGGATTTCTCACCTGACCAGGAGATCCTGAGTGCCCTACATTAAGAATTTCAGGGGCATTCAGTTCTACCTACAAAAATTCATCCATTAAAAAAAAAAAAAAGGGAAAAAAAGCCTGCCCATGAGCAATTAAAAGATGCAGCATTTCCCCACAGCCATGCAATGTCTCCTCAAAACCTCAAAAACCTTTACATGGCTCAAATGGAACCATTCAGCAAATCTTGAATTTGCATCTTTGCTCTCCTCAGGAATAGAATACACTGGTATATGTAACTGATGATATAAATGATCATTCTGTGTGCAGTAAATTCTGCTTATGGTCCTCATTTTCTTGGAATTATTTGTGGAGGCTGGGACACTTTTTAATGAACAGAATCAGAATGGAAAAATCTTATACAACAGCAAGAAGACAACATTTTACAATACAAAATGCCTTAAGGTGGTGTAGTTTTGGTTTTTTTCATTTCTTCTGAATTGTCTTAAGAATTAGGTCACTAAGACCAGAAGAAGAAGTTATAACAGGTATTAATGAACTCAAAAGAGGAAACCAGCCCTAGTCTCCACATGGAACTGTCACAAAATGTCTACAACCCCTGGTAAGACTGAATTTAACACTACTGGAGTCTCTGAAAACTTCTGTTCAGCTGGGTAATTTGATAAAAGCAAGAGTTCTGTTTGAAATACTATTTCATGATTTTCAGTAGAAATGCTTCAAATCATTACTCTCACTAAAAATGGACATTAAGAATATTTAACATATGTTAAGGATTCTTCAGCATCTATTGTGTGAGCAGTTGAGACAGGTACCAGCAATGGCCAAAGACAATTCTACTGCTTCCAGGTGTGCCTGGATGTACAGCATTTAGGATAGTTGTCAAAAAGCTGGTTTTGTCAGCTGTTTGTGCTAAATTCCACCCCTTAGTGTGGCTTTACACAGTGATGAGGAGCCCTTCCCAGGTGACTGAAAACCCTCTTGGTATATTATTGCTGTTATCAACAAAAGAGCACAGAGAGAAAGGTTAAAGGGATGAAGAATTCTGGTAACCTTTCTTAATCCAGTTTTAGCTGGACCACTCCCAGTCAAGCATTACAGCATTTAGTGATATTTCTCTTCCTCCTGACTTTAAGATTTTCCCTTTTTAACCAAATCCCTGCACACAACAAGCTCAGCTGATCTCTGCATTGCCTTTTGAATCTCAAGCAATCACTGAAGCAGAGAGAAGCACAGTTTACTTTTATTGCCTAGGAAAGTAAGAAATGCATTGAAATCAGTGGCAATTACACATACTGTGTTTGCAGAAAGGCTGCTCTCTTCTGAAGTGTAGCTTAAGCTCAGAAACACTTTGCAGCATTACAGCCATTTTATAAGTCTGTTTTGGATACATAAAATAGAGAGTCTTTTTATACAACTATCTCAAAAGGGCATCTTGAAAATGATTCCAAGTTTATTACCCAGCTTTATTTGGTCAAAGGAAGTTCTCTCAGTTAATGGACTCAATTGTCTAAATTGTGGGCTATCTACAAAGTTTCTTAAGAACTGAGGGCTGGCCCCACCATCTCTTGCCTCTCTGCAAAAGGACCATGCAGGTTTGGCATGAGGATTAACCCCCACCCTGTTTATCATAGGATTGGACTGAAAATGAGCTTCTTCACCAAACACAAATAGAACTCACTAGCACAGAGAGCTGCAAGAGCTTGGGGAGGCTCACACCAGGGTAACAACACATTTATACAGCAGTGAAACCTGCACTGACTGGAATTTGTCTGAAAAACACAGCACTTCTCAGGATCCTCCAGACAGCTCTGTCCCCACCCACAGGTGTTCGTGCACATGCCACAACATCCATGCTGGATTCACTGCAGGTACAAAACCTGGATTTTTGAGCAGACATCTGTGCATTGAAACACACTGAAAAAATAAAGCTGAGAGTTGTATGAGAGAGTTCAGTGTCTCTGAGCTGCTAAAATGGAGTCATTACTTGTAAACAGTGAGTGAGTGCTTTTTATGGTTTCTAACCTGAAAACATACTTATCTTTTCAACACAGGATGAATATAATCCTTCCCCTACTTTCCTTCAAAATAAATGTAAATCAAGCACTTTCTGAAAAGTCACAGAAATGTCAAACTGTGCAACTGCTCTGGATGGACTCACTGTCATGTTCAGTTTATTCAGGAGAAGATGAAATTGCCACAAAAACCAGCAAACATTTAAGAATTTTGCACCATTTGGCGTGCATACAAGTGAAGGAAAAGGCATGCCACACATCTGCTTCTTGTCATGACTCAAGGCAGAATGCATGTGACAATTGCTTTGCTTTTTATTACCGTGCATTCCATAAAATTCCGAGCCTCTCCCTCCTATTATGGACAGAGCGGTTTCCAGCCTGCCCCTGGATGTGAAGTGTGGGGTAAAATTCCTGGTTAACCAACAATTACTTATGAGCTGTTAGGTAACAGGGAGGGTAGGATTCCTCCAGAGAGCCTCGTGGAAGGGTCACAGCAATGCTCAGCCTGCCAAAGAGCTTCCACAGGGGTGGAAGGTGCGAGTAACAACACAAAGAGCGTCTCCAACTCCATTCCCATCCCAGCTCTGTGTGTTCTGGGAGCTCTGATGGAGAAGGGTTTAAGTCCTTTGTGGACTTTAGGGTCAGGTGGGCAAAGGCACTGGTGGAGCAGTGTTTGTTTTCTGTTGTACTGCTCGGCTACCTTACTGAAATCCCCCATTACCACATTTCCTGAGGACTCGGGGAAATGGAAAGGGTGAGGTCAGTGTGCTCTGCACTGCGCCTGATGCCTGCCCTGGCTCCTCTGATGTCCCACCAGGAACCCATAATCCATGGCTGTGCCTCAGATATTCCACCCTGCAAACCAAACCCAGAGAATCAGGGCAATATTTAGGTTGGAAAAGACCCCGAAGATCATCAAGCCGAACCATTAATCTAAAACAATGTTCCCCACTGAACCACGTCCTGAAGCACCACGTCTACACTTTCCACTTGAGTTTTTATCCACCAGAGAGGATCCACAGAAAAAAATACTCTGAGACAGCACAGTACCAGAGTCTATTTGCTAAGAAATCAGTGTGGAAAGGGTGGCAGTGGAAAAGGTGGGGCTGGCTCTCAGTGCAGAGAAAGTGAGGAGGCAACGGGTGCCAGAGCTGAACCCGAAAAAGCCACTGACACTGGACTGGATGGTGATAAACAGAATAAACTAGAAAAGCACTAGGTCCTGAGCAATTTACCTCACAACAATTCATTCTGACATAGGATCACAGAATGGGGTCAAAAGGAACCTTAAAGAGCACCTAGCTCCAACCCCCCTGCCATTACAAGCCTCTAACTGCAGAATTTTAAGACAAGTAGATAAACAGTAAACTTTAGGTCATCCTTGACTATGGCCAAAAAGTAGACAAGCATTGTACAGGCTCCTTGACAAATTTTCTATGAGAAAAAACCAAACCAAACTCCACAACCTTTCACCCTAAAGTGAATGGTATAAAAAATATGAGCTTGATATGACTGGAGAGACTTTTCTGACTTCCCAAACATGTCCCAGAACACACTGCGTGCCCCAGAAAAGTCCATACACTCAGGCTTGAAAGTTCTGATGTTCCTGAAGAAAAGCTACTTAAAGCTCCTACTGAAAAATACTGCTCTTGATTTCAATCTTGGTGGCACCTGACCTCTGCTCAGCTGGGCTAATGAGGTCACCTTCCCCACCAAATAAATCAACATCTCTGCTCTGAAGTGAGCAGGGCAACATTGATTTACAGCTCTTGTCTCGGGCCATGGAAAATAATCTTTAGGCTGTGAGGGCTAAGCAATTCTTACTGGTGAAATCTAGAAAGCAGTTCTGACACTGTGTTACAAAGATTTATCCAACATTTCAGCTGCAGAGTAAGACTCCTGCTCTGCTTTCCAGTTCACAAATAACACAACCTTTTCAAAGTCTGCTGAAATATATTTAAACCACGTGAAAGTATTCTACCAGCAGATGGATGGACAGAGCAATGCTTTGACATCTTTCAGAAAATTAGTGAATGCTAAGTAACCTAACACAGAAACCATTTTCATGTTTCTTGTTCTTAAAGTTTTTGTTTCTCTCCTTCACGTTCACAAATGAAACACATTTCCAGCATAAAAATCAGCAAAATGGAATTATTTAGGTCATAACATTTGTGACTTCTTAAAACACATCCAATAAAGCCTGAATACCTCATTCTCTGGAACATTTTCTCCTGAAAATTGTGGTTTGATACTGTAAAGATTCATCTGTTTATGTTTTCCTCTCCCATAACAGCTGAGCCAAACACTGAAAACAAAACATGGAAACTTTAAAACCCAACAGAAGGTAATGCTTTAATTCAGCCTTTCTGAATTTGTGAGCAATTTGTGAGACTGAGAAGAACAATGTGCTGCTCCCTGGCAGCCACAACAGGGCTTTAACAGGACTGATTCTGCTGGGGAAGGGCTCAGAACCTCAGCTCCTCTCACACCTCACAGGAACAGCAATAGCCAAATACCCTTCCAGTATAAAATGCTTCTTTTGCTTTGTCTCTGGAACCTGTAACATTATGGATAGAGAATGCCAGAAATTTTAATTAAAGAGTGACTGGAAACAGTTTTTGGTTTGGAACAGAGTACTAGAATGCAGTTTGCAACCCAAGACTGCAGAACTCTGTGCATGTGAGATTTCAGATAAAATGAATGTAATGAAAAACTGTTCTCATTAAAATCCATCAACTAACTCATTTCTGATAACTTAAGTCAACTGATTCTAGGGAATGTCTGTGAAAACATCACCATCCTCATAATGTTACTGACTCTTTGAAAGCACTATTCCATGAGATTTGCAAAACATCACAGATTAAACATAATGGTAATTAAATATAAATGGTAATCTGGAGTAGGTCTTTCTCTTCAGGTCCTGGAGGTCACTCTTGAGTGGGCCTGTTAATGTGAGGCAATTTCCCTGCATGGAAATAGAGACTCTGAAATTGTGGTTTATAAACACCCCAAACTTTAGGGGGAGAAAAGGCAAACAATGTAAAAAGAAAAATCATGAAGTAACTGCAGAGACCAAACATTTCCAGCAGTATTTTTCTGACTTCTCTCTCCTTATTTTGCATTTTCCAGCATAAGCAAGCTGGAAAATGTAAATTGATGCCAAAGTTTACTGAAAGGGTACTTGATTCTGGTGCAAGTGGCCCTAAGATGTTGCTGACAACAATAACACTATTACCCAATATTGACAGTACATGTTGAAAGCATGTGTTCTCCACCAGATGACACAACTTTCACACAGACTGAGCTTATTGGACCCTGATGAAAGAAAGGAAATTAGGAAAACCAGAAAAAGGAAACAAAGAAAATACAAAAGTGGTGTGGATAAATGTTTTATCAAATAAGAAACCTTTAAAAAAAAAAGGTTGGTTTTTTTTACATTTTTTTCCTTAAACACACAACAGATTTGTAGATTATACTAAGGCATAGTCTGACTGTATGGCACATGACAAATATGCCCCAAAGTGTCAGGATAAAGTGCCACATTCAGAGAGGTTCCATGTTCTGAAAATCCTGCTGGAACTGCTGAAGAATATCAATTTCTGTATTTGCTTACAAAGGTAACAACATAAAATGTGCCTTGCTTGCCTGGAAGTCAGGGAGCTAATATATGGAAGGCAAAAAATAATACAGCTTAAAAAAAAAATCCAATACAGGTGGGAAAACTGAGGAATTGGTTTTGTGTTTTGTTGAGTGGTTTTTATGATTATTTGGGGGTTTGGAGGGAGGTTTTCCTGTTTGATTTACTGTTCACTATTTCTCATCTCTTACAGAACCAAAAGCAGGTACAAGCAGAAAAGGAATGGAGGGGTTTTCCTCTTCCCTTAATGTCTTACAGTCCTCATGGTACCTTGTATTTAAATATCCCCTTTCACACACAGCTAAAAGAGGCAAAAGTAAAGACAGATATCTAAGAGGGAGTCAATGCTTCAGGCACTCACTAGCCAGAACGGGGACTCCTCTTGCCCTTAGGAGCAGTCATATGGCAGGGTGGGATGGAGCCAGGCAGAAAACTGAGCCTGGCCCCTCATGCAGGGGAGGAGGATTTTTGGCAGCCAGCACAGCCCAACTGCAGAGCTGAATCACCCCCTCCAAGTGCCTGATGCTCTCTGCTGACAGCAAGCAGAGACCGTGGCCAGCAGGCTCCTAAATCACTCGCCTCAGAGAAGCTGCTAAAATTAGGAGAGGGGAATTGAGGCAACATCCAGGACAGAAGAATGATGTTACACTCTTTCAGAAGGGAAATCTGGCCTTGCAAGGCACAAAATGATGGCAGACATGCCTTCCTGGTTGCTGGAATATTCCAGGCCAACAGAGTCTTAAATCCCTTCACATAAAGGAACAGCATGAACTTCTGGACAAATGTATTTGATAGTTACATCCATTCCCTCAGTGGCCACTGGAAAAAAACTGTGTTGAAGGAACCGAGGGGATGGGCACACAAATGAAGCATTAACATCTCCAGTGTGCTGAGTTCTGCTCTGATGGCTGTGCAGAGGAAACAGCAACACCATCAACACCCACCCAGAGGGCAGGAGTCACCTGCCAGGGGATGATGCTCATGGGCAATGGGACATGGAGCACGAGTCCTAAATGAGAACTGAAGAGGATGAACACAGCATGGGCTAACGAGGCTGAGCTGCTCCAGAAGCACTGCAGCTCTCCCCAGAGGGAGGCTCTCCAGGGGAAGGTGATGCCTTGGGGTGGCTCCCTAGAACAGAGGCTGGACAGAGTTAAAGTGGGGATTTATTAAAGGCCTTCAATAGATACACCTAGGGCAGTCAGAGGCTCAGAGGCTACACCCAAAATGGACAATGGTCAGGAGTTTTTCAGACAGATATAAGTTTGGTCCATTTACATACTGGGGGTTAATCCTCCGATTACAGCTTCAGGTAATGAAGTCATTTACCCCCAGTTTGCTCCCCAAAATTCTGTTTATACTTTAGGGGTCTGAGGCTGTAGGGTGTCCTTGGCTCACTAACCCTGTCTGGAGTTCAGAGTTCTGCACTGATGCAGCACAGGGTGATGGGGTGGCTGGGACAGGCTCTGAGCACAGACACCCCTCTGCTCCCAGAGAACTGGGGCCATGGTGCTGCTCCTCCCCACAGCAAGGAGCTGAGCTGGAGGCTGAAAATCCCAGGATTCCAGCTCCTCTGAGCCCCTACTCCAGAGGGGGCATTGGGCAGTTTGCACACACACCAATCTCCAGTTTCCCTTTGGGTTGGCACATTCCACAGAAATTCCCACTAGGAGCAAAGAAATATGTCAGCCTTTCTCATCAGCTCTCACTTCCCTCCTGAAGTACAACAACAGTTATTTCCCTTTTGGATCTGGCATATCATTAGTGCCTAATATAATGCATAAAAGATTTTTGATAAAATATGACTTTGGCCTGAAGCATACTTTTATTAAAAAGCTTATCTCTACTATATGCACAAGCATTAATAAAACACCAGATTATAATTAAAAATTTTTAAAAATCCAAGTTTTTTCAATATCCTTAAAACTCCCACACATTTTTGTTGTTTCCTTTGGTTTGATTTGTTGGGGGTTTTGTTTGTTGGGTTAATCATTTATAAACAAATAAAGTTGGTCAAAACCAAGGTATTTTCCACCACTGCCTTCTCACAGTGACAGTTAACATTTTCCATTAGCATATATACGTCTTGCCTGAGCTCAAGTTATTATCTGGAAAAAAAGAGCAAAGTTTCTATTTGTCAGCTCCTAAGTTAAAGAAATGCCAAATACTGCTTTGTCTGAGGATTGTTTAGAACACCTCTGCTCTGGGAAATCTTGGCTTCTGGTCTGGTGGGAAGATGGGAGCTGGAGTTCATTTGATCCCTTTCCAGACAGGGTGTCCAATAAATGCTATCGACCCAAATCTAATGGAAACAATCTCACAAAAAGATCTGTAGCTCATTTCAACAATTCATATCAGGAAATTTCTGTTATGCCACAGAAATGACCATTTCTTTTGATTTCTTTTCCCCAAAAAGCAGATTTTTGATCTTATTAAAAATCTAATGTTGGTTGTTCAATGACAGCAGCCTTCTTTCAGTGCGGTCTCAACCCAAGAAAAGTGTTAGTATGGATTAAAAGCATATGGTGGACCAGAAATTTCTGCATGTTCCACCTCAGGCCAGCCACTTCACTGCTCTGAGTAACACACTGCACTTAATTAGAACTGAATCAAGACTATTTGGTTGTACTTCAAAGTGCATCTCTAAGGTAAACAGCACAACCTCCCCTTTTCCTGAGAAACTGATATTCCCAGAAGGGAAGTGACTTGCCCAAGGCTACAACCCCTGACTGCCAAACCCAGGGTTAGCATCAGCCCTTCCTGCCAGAGAAAACGCTTAGCACTGGATTTCTTTGGAAGCTCGAGGTTCATTCTTCATCAAAAAGGGATGAAATATAATTACTTATCTCTGAGGACTCCCGTGGTCTATAAATAAATAATTTGTGGGTTGCTAAGTCAGAGCAAGCCTTGTGAGGGGTGGCAGGGCTCTGTCTGCAGTGCCAGCTGTGCAAAGCACCAGCTTCTGTGGGCAGGGATGCTGCAGCATAGCAGAGCTTTTGCCTCTAGAAGCATGTAACACTGGAAGAACATTTTATGGAAGGAAAAGCTCAGATTATTTTACAAAACCGTTTCATTTTCCCTAACTTTTCACAGATGCAGAAGTGCACAGACATTTTTCAGAATTTGCTTTCACCCAAATGCCATTTCACCTCACACACCAACTCCTGGCCAAGGCTTTCACATTACACATTTTGGGACATTTGATGCCATTTGCAGCATTTTGCCTACTCTTTTAAAAAGACTAAAAAAGACCCATAAATTTGAGTCCAACTAACACAGGGAAAAAAAAAAAAAAAAAATAGAGCTACTGTTCCACTGCTGAAAGATTCCCAAATGGACAGACTCATTCTAGGGGGGTTGGTGTGAGACCCTCCACTCTCATTTCTCTCTGGATTCTTGGTAGCCACAACCTCAACTTCATCAAGCTTGCAGATGCAATAATTTCTGCTCACTCACATTGCACAGGATCATACTGAAATGACAGCAAAAACCCCTTGATTTCTTTTCTGCACTAAGGAAAAAACAATACACCAATAGACAACAAGGAAAACTATGAAAGGAGAATGTGTGCACTTCTAAATACTGTAGTTTCTTCTGAGGAAGTTTTTTCTCCTACCAAATGTAACAAAATACTACTTCAAATATTTCCTGTCATAAATTTCCTCTATTTCAGAACTGAGTTTTTAATCTGTATGTTTATAAGTACACCCCACAGGTGCTAAGAGAAAATTAAAAGTAATAGAAGTCCTTTTTGTGTTCATCTGTTCTCAGACTGACACAACTGAAGCAGAAGACAGCAGCAGCCACCTCTCTGTGCTGTTCTTGTGCTACAGCATGCCCAGTATCCCAAGCCTTCCTAAAGCTCTCTCAGAAGTTTTTCTAATTACTCCACATTGGATACCCCTCCCAGCCAGCATGTGCAGAACAGCAAAGGAGCACAGGGCTTTTGAAAATCACTCCACTGAAGCCCAGCTGGAAACCTGAACACCCTAACTTTTGCTAAGCCTCTTCTGCTGTGCAGCAATTTCACCAAAACAATTACCTATTTTGTTGTGCCTTGACACAAAAGGTATTTTCAGATTCAGTGTGAAGTATTCCAAAGAGGCATAAACTTCTTCAGAACATTGATAGTGAGGATGTTTTATTAAATATCACTTAAGCTCAGATGCAGTCCCTGATCCTACAGAGCATGTGAGGAAATCTAAGTTCTGACACCACTTTTAAAACTACTATTCCATTTACTTAAATTCTATACCCTTAACAGAAAGATTAATGGTTTTATACACATAAAATTTGTGAATTTCACAAGGATGCAATAATATAACAGCAAAGGCATCTGAAAAGGTTTATGTTAAAGCCATATGAATCAATTTTGAAACTAGAAATAGCAAAAAAAGCAAACCACAGTGTTCCAAGCAGCTGAATGAGTGTTCCAGTATGAAAGGAGGGATTTCTAGGTAATGCTCCCCCATAAGTGTTATTGCCAGTTCTAACAGCAGCATTGCATCACTTCTGCAATGAGCAGATACTGTCAGGAGATCATGGCCATGCCTGATAAAGCACAGGATAAACATGTATTGGGGAAAAAAAACCTCCTGCAGGTCAAGCTTTGGAGATGAGACACAGATATGAGAATTCAGTTATCTGACTGAGGTGGTAGTTAGGCCATGGTGAAATCAGGAACACAAAAGCAATCTTTTCACTCCCAAATGGCCCACCAGTAACAGGATAGAGGCATAAAGAGCATTCTCAGTAGAGAACATAGTATGAATCACACTGGACTGGAATTTATTGACCCTGACTCCCTTATTGCTTCAAGTGCCCTAAATTTGGAACCACAGACAGCAGAACCAGCCACCCCATCATCTTCTTTTTGCTGTTTGCTCCTTTTCTGTGGAGAAGCTGCATGCTTCCCACCTTGCCTCCAATGCCAACAGCTCAGTGCCATTCTCTGGGGTGTGGGTCTGCTTTGGGCCAGGGGCCTGCCTGGTACCAGCACAGGATGCTCTGTGCCTCGGTGCCTGATGAATGCTGGGAGCTTATCTGTAACAGCACTGAACTTCTGCACAAAGTATTTCTCACTGCTGTTACACCCTGAAAGGTGCCAAAAGCTTATGGATTGTGATCCATCCAGCCCCAGCACAAAGGCACTAAGCAGAGTTCTCTCTGCTCTCTCCTCCCACGATTCATCCTGCCAGTGACACGTGGCTTTTCTTTGAGAAAGCTTCCTGCCATTCTTACCAGGATCTCTGTCAGCAGAAGAGAACAAGCATCACTCTTTGGAACAGTGCCAAATAACCATTGTGGAGACACTGCTACGTGTCCACTCCATTCAGCTGAGCTGCTTGCAATGTTATGAACAAATCGTGCAAGGAAAAAGGTGGCACAAAACATAAACAAATGGTCTATGCCTAATGGCCATGTATTTATGGTCAGTGCCTCAAACTCATCACCCACCTGTTCAATGGGTCATGAGAAGAGATTTATGTCCAAATAGCCATAACTTCCAGAGTGGGATGTGGAAAGAATATCCCCCTTGGCTGGGAAATCTGATCTTTACCAGAACAGACTGCAGGAATGGATAAATTCAGTGCTCTATGGTTTTTGCATTTGCTGTGTTCCTACATGTTTTGTGTTGGGATTTTTCTTTCTATTTGATACAAGCAGCACAGCAGAAATGTAACTGGCAGAATGTGTCATCCCATGTTTTCCTTTCCATTCAGCTGACGTGCTAATTTTGTGTAACACAAGAAATGAACAGTGTTTTCCAGATGCATAAAATTGGGTTTTAACGATCAAGTAAGGCAAGAATTTATTTTATTTTATGGGATCACAGTTTCCTCAATTAAATTTTAAGAGAATTCAGCTTTGGAAACATTGAATGCTGTATTTTACAGTTCTCTGAGGGGAAAAAAGTGAGGTGGGAGGATGCATGCCTATTTTCAAAGTAAAGAGTTAACAAAGCATTACTTTAAATTCAGTGATTTTCAAGTTGGTTGTTCATGTCTGCTTAAATGCCTGTGGGTAAATGTGCTGAGGTCTGTAATACATTCCAAATGGTCAGTGCTGTTATGATACTCTCACAAACACTGCACTACAAGACAGATTAAATCAACCTTTAAGAGTTGTAGAAAGGAAATATTTTTCCCTTTTCTGGCTAAGACAGCCATTTTTTCCAGTCCCAACCCCACCTAACAGCTCAAAAGGATGGTGGCAGACTGTCCTGAAGGTGCTCTGCCACACAGACCCCAAAAGCTGTGCCAGAGGTGGGAGTCCAGCAAGCCTGAGTAAGAACCAGCATTTTAAAGGGAGAACTTGCTGATTTTGCCAAAGACAAGAGACCTGCTGACCAAGGGAGGTGTGTTTATGTGCCTGTTTATAAACATGTGTTTATGTGCCTGCCCACAAAGAGAGAGGAAATCTGAATCTGTATACAGGCAAGTAAACTACAAAAAGGAAGTCAACCAAGCTATCAACACAGAATTCCTTGCAGAGTGGAAGGACACAGAACTGCTCAAAGAATTGAAAGCATTAGAAGCAACTTGTTGGCTGTTCTTCTGGCTTTTTGTTAAGTCAGCTGTGAAAACCTTGCAAGTAAGTGCCTGAGTAAGGGAGTAATTTCTTGAGTTACCTGTCCCCACTGAGCAGAGTCATCAGTTCAGATTGGGGACACTGGCACTGACAACATCCTGCAACCATAGAAAACAGCAAAACTTCCTGAAGTGACACCATCTTTAAATGTAACCATTTCAAAATTAATTATTCTGGCAAAAGAACATGGCAGAAATATGACACTGACCTCCTCCTCCTCAGAACCAGCTCAAGGACATGTTCAGATTTAAGCTCCACTGAAGCAACAGAATTTACTAATAATACAAATTTATTCAGTGTGTGGGAAATCACAGCAGTACTAGAAGAGTGATGGGGAGGATTTCATGATACTGAGTAACTGGGCAAAAGAACTGATGGATTAATTTGGACATCACCAGACATAGTCAGAGAAAAACTGCCCTAAATACCAGCACAGTAAGGGGCACACAGCTGGCCACCACTGCTCAGGACAGAGCAGAGGGTTGTTATGGTCAGTTTGGGGACATCAGCTTACTGTTCAGCCATTGTCAGAAAGGACAAACATGATTTATTCTTACATTTTCTTTCTTAGATTTCTTCCCCCCTCCCCCCATATGTTTTTTTTTTTTTTTCCAAAGCCACATGTCCTGGACACTCCATGGAATTCTGCTTATCCCACCTCAAAGAGGATCTGTTAGATGCTAGAGTACAGAGGGATATAAAAATGGCAATAAACATTTTAAAGATGTGAGCTATCTGGAATACTAGGACAGGCTAAACATATTAAGGCTCTTCAATGTGGGAACTAGATAGCTGTGAGTGGTATGATTGAAGTCAATACAATCCATGAATGGCCAGTAAAAGGAGGAAATTTGTTTTTTACAGTCTCAGGGTCATTGTGGAGGAACAAGACATTAAATGAAGGTATCAGATAGCAGGGTTAAAACAGGAATATACTTGGTTATATCACATATATTGGCACCACTGCCACCATGTAGAGACCAGGAGAGCGAGTAATTGTCTTTTTACAGCACTTTGAACCTCCAACAGCAATTCCAGTAGCTACAACAAAGTAACAACTGGATTTTTTTCAGTGGTATTTCTGCTTTTCTACTAAAAGTCTGACTTCAGGCTGAAAAGCTTCTCCCTAAGGAGAGAGCCCCAGGCCAGAGAGGATTAGTGCAAGTCAAACACCCCAAGAGCTGTTCTCTCCCAAATCAGGGTCACTGCAAATGGCACAAAGCTGCAGCCTCTCCTGTGCAGTGCTATCAAATACTCACCATCTTCTACACACACAGCCAGGCATTAGAACACACAGCAGTGCTGTCTGTGTCTGCTAATAACAATGCTGACTTCTACTGCCTGCAGCTATAACCATGAATCAGCAGTGTTTAACAGACCTGTACCCAGATGCTGCCTGTGTACTTTTTAGAGATTCCAGCATAACTCCCTGTACTTTATCTTCTTAGAAAGACTAGAGGAAAAAAGGACAACCAGAGTATTACAGTATCTACTGTGCTTCAGGCAACTCTTGAATTTGAATTAGCAATTAGTACATTAAGATTTTGTACCATAAAACCCAAGAGGATAAATCTATAAATAGATTACAAGGCTGACTTTCAAAAGGGTTTTAAGTATCCTCTCATACTTGATCCACTCAGTGTTACTGAAACATTCAACCAATTTTCAGATCCTGCTATATCTAAAATATGTACCACACAGTGCCCATATCAAGTTTTCCATCCTTTTTTAAAATTACACCATTAACCCTAATGATTATCAAAACCTAATCTACCTGAAAACAGCCTAAAGATTTGTATCACTCTTTCCAGCCTGACTCAGCAGTGCAATTCACCTCTGACAACAGCAGGTCAATTAGAAGGCACCAGTTCCAAGACTGTTTATTAGCTTAAGTCCCCTGGATGATCTGTGCACTGCCAGAAATGTCTCTTGGGGAAGAGGTGGATGTGGAAACACCCACAGGGATCCACAGCAGCAGAGAGGTTCCTCTCCCAGCCCAGGGAAATCACAGGCTGCAGCTTGTTCTCAAACATGCACTGCACTTACAACACAACCAAGTGATGATTTCTTTCCACTCTTCTTGTTTGTTTTTGCTCCTTTCATTTAAACTGTATAAATAATCACTTTTTCTGCATGAGACAGATTAGCTAGTCCCTCTAGGAAGAACATCCAGTGAAGACAAACACAATGCAGTCTTTCCAGCTGAGTAATTTCCCCTCCTCTGTGATAACCTGGCAGGAGTCAGCTCAAGCAGTGAGATTCACCTGAGAGCTGGCAGGAGGGAAAGCCCTGTCATTGCAAACACACCTGTGCTGCTCTAACTCATTTATTGCAGTGCAGATTGTCAGGTTAGCTTGTTTATGCAAACTGTCATGTTTCCTCCTTCCCTTTCTCAATATTTTACTGAAAGTTCTTTAAAATTCAAATTTTTTTATCTGTTTGGATTTCACTTTACACAGCAATACCTCATTCACTATGAAAAAAACAAGACAAGTTGGTTTTGGGGTTTTTTTTCCAGGGGAACTAATGTTGAGCAATGTGAAACCATGGTAACTGTCAACTTCCACAAGGTTATACTATAAAAGAAAATGAATTGGTGCAACCATCTCTTAAACATTTCTGTGGGTTATCACCATAGTAAATCTGACAAACCCACACTTCATCCTATAACCAGATTTTCATTTCAATAGGGGAAGCCATTGCTCATTTTAACAAGCTATTTGTGATCTACAGTCAGCAGTTCCCATAGGAAGTAAATCTGTGCTAAGGGGAAGAAGGAGAAGAATATTTTTTTCCATGGTTTCTCTTCCATCAGCACAGGGCAGCAAGGGGTGAGATTTAGGGGCCCTTGTTGGGACAGGAAACACTAGATTGGAGCAACAAGAAATGTCTCACAGCACAAGAATCTACAGAAATGTTAAGCTTTATTGTCCTTTGAACAAGGGAAAAATAAAAGACCATGAGGGCAAATTAACCACACGGAGCTGCTGAAGTAGAAATAAACAGAGAATAAATCTGAGCATGCCAGAGCTGGGGATAAAAGGCTTCCAGTGAAAATTTCTTGGTTATTAGACTTCCTGCAAGACTCTACAATGGCCAGTGACATTCTGGTGGGTTTTGCCTCACATTCCTCCTTCCTTTCCAGGATCTGCACATGAAACAAGGAGGGTGGAAGAGATCAGGACTTCTGTCCCACCAGATTAACTCCAAAATCCCTGCTCTCCTATAACCAGCCTTGTCATGGAGGCTCTTCCAGATGACAGACTCCTTCTAGGACACAGGATTGAAACTGAACTCCTGAGCACCAAGCTCTAGTCATGCTTAAAACAGTCCATATTAAAACAATATGGGTTAGCTGACCCTCCCTACCCATCTTAATAAACTGTTCCAGCAGCTCAGTTCTCCAGCAGACTGACATCTGATTCCCAGACTGCAGTTTACACCCACTTACATGCCTGTGCCAACAATCTTTTCCACTTAAACAACTTTTCTCCCTCTGTGGTGAGGCCTTTAGAGAGAGCAAAGGGAGCCCCTCAGTGCCCTCACTGTGTTCAGCTGCCCAAGCCATGCTCCCCCTGAGTCCTGAATTCAGCCACAGCTGACCCATCTCAGTCACTGAGCTCTGCCCATTAATGCCCCTCTGCACTATTTTCTCAGGCCCAAAGGAGCATCACCAACTCCATCCACACACCCCCAAGCCTCACTAACAATGCCTGGAGCTCTGATGTGCTGTGCCTTCCTCCCAGCTCTGTGTTCCCACCTCCTTGAGCTCCTGCTCTCCTTTCTCCACCTCCATGAACACATGGAACCTTCAGGGGCTTCCTGCCTTGTTCCCAGTTCATGTTCCCAGTTCATTTGCTTGCCACTGACCACACCCATGTCCCTAGGTGGGTTCAGCACTGCCCTCCCATCAATGGCAGCACTTCTGTAGCTACTGCACTCAGCCTCAGCATCAGCCTGTGCATTCACACATGCATATGTGTTGACAATAGCTCACAAATTAGACTCAGGCAAGTTTTACTACAGATGATCATGAATGATGTTTGAATTCTATTATTAAGACTGTTTTTTACCTAATGTGCCAGTCCTGACACTTCCAGTTTGCCCCATCAGACAAAACAGAGTGATTTTTAAAAAAGAGGAAACCAGCTGTAATGACACATTATTGATTCATCGAGAAAGCTTAGGGGCTTTTTGTTTGTTTTCTTTTGGTTTTATGCACCAAGTTATCTCCAGAGAGAGATCATAAAGCATTTCCATCATATTTCACAAAAGAAATGCAGTAGCAAGAAGATGCAGACTGAGGTGGCTCTAAAATCCAATGCTAGTTAAAAACACAGCAGTGAACACTGCTGAGGATACAGCACTTTAAGACCAGAGCCTCAGAAATGAGCCCAGTAAACACTGGCCCTGCCAGACATGTCTTTTCATCCAAAAGATGATCATCCTAGCCCCAGTGAGGACACAATCTCTGGCTTCACCTGTTGTTTAAAACCCAAATTTTAAGGAATTTCATCTGGAGCTCTGCTACCAACCTGCACAATCCTGGCCCCAGATTTGGAAAAGGTTCTGAGCAATTCAATTCCATTCCCATAAACTGCAGGAAACACAAAGTTGCTGCTGTTTAGAATAAATTTAACCTTCCCCAAAGCTCACAACTGGAGTAAGCAGAGCTCCAGACAAGAAGTGTCACACAACAGGCACTCACAAGCACACCACTGAATTGTTCAGTTAATTACAGCAGACTCAAAACTTTCCCAGCAACTTTGTTCTGTCCTGTGTGCATGCTAGGAGGGCTGAGAAAGTGGAGACTCATCTCATTATTCTTTTCAGCTATCACTCCAGAGGTATAATTTAATCTAAAAAGCACCCATGCTGCTTTTTTCTGACTTTCTCTGTTTATGAATACAGGCAGGAAATTCAGAAACTGCCATTATGAGATGACACAAAGTCAAACCTGAATTCTGCAAAGATTTAGAACTCTGATTCCAAGGTTTATGAAGAATGAATTGCAAAGAAAAATCTTTGATTATTCCAATATTTTTCAATTAGATACTGGAAAATTTTGTGAAAATAAAAATTTAGAGTCTTGGTTTAATTTCTGAACCTCTTCATGCCTAGTTAATAAAATAAAGCAGCCTAGGCATTAGTTTGTAGGGAGGTACAAGTTTTTAAGAAACTAAAACAACATCTGTCAAACCAAACAGCTACTACATAACAGCAATCATGTACTGAAAACAATTCCATTTTCTGCTGGCATGAGATGGTGCAGCTCCACTGATGCAGAAGCTGCAGCAGCTGAAGTGACAGAAGAGACTACGATGGACAGTAGCTCCCAAAAAACTCCAGTTAAGGAACATTGCAACAGGCTTTCCCAAAATCTGGGTGAGCTACACCAGATCAAGCTTGGGTTGAAATCTCACTGCTGCTTAACAGGTCTTATTGCAAAAAAAGGTGATGGAAGTAAATTCTAATGATTTTTTTTTTTTAACAAACAGAAGATTTATAATGAGAAGATATCCAATAACCACATTTATCTTGTTTTTCCATGGCATTGTTGATAAATTAAGGTATGTTTAGTGTGTGATCACTTAAAAAATAATAACCTAAAAGGTTCACCTAAATTATTTTTAAAAAGCCTTTTCCCACTCTTCTTGTCTTCTTACAGCCAGTGACCTAAACTACTTGAGGTGCTTTATGAATGGACAGCCAACATCATCCAGCACTACTGACACACACACTGCTAATTTGGGAACAACTCAGACTTAATAGCTATTAACTCTGCCATACAGAAAAGCTGAGAAAAATATTATTAATACAATGTGAGCATCTTGATTAATTAAAAAGCTCTGGTTTACACACAGAATTTTCTGCAAATGCTTAGAAACCACACACAAGTTGTCATACAAACTGAATACAGTTTTATTTTTAAACTGGATCAAGTTCTATTACCTAACACAGACCCTTATATAGAGAACTTCTATTAACTCTAAATAATTCTCATCAGCCTGTGAAGATGCAACTCAAAACCCCCCTTCCTATTAAAAAGGAACTTCATTATGTTCCAAGTCTGCTTGCAATCAGCAGTTCTTTGCAGGCAATAAGGTGGTTTGGGTCCTTAGCCAAATCTCAGTGTGTGGTCATTCCATAAAATTGACTAAATCAATGCACTTGGAATTCTCCAGATAGTTCATTTTTCTAAGAACTTGCCTGATTCAGATGTATTTAATATATACATAGAAAAATGCACATTACATCAGTTTCTATTTTTCTTAGTTTTTACATCTACTCAACTTAATTCAGTTCACATTTAACTTCTAGGTATGTCAGCATCAGCTGTGCTCAGTGCTAGCTCCAGCACGAGTTATGAGAGGCTGTAAACCACTGAAGCCTGTGCTCCCATGGATGTAACACCCAGCACCACCTGCACTCCAAAGGTGTGAGGAGAGCTTTAGTGCTCAGCTACCATCACCCACCAGCAGCATCCTACAGCTGCACAGTGCTCTGCACAGCAATAGCAGTGGAGAAACCCACATGTCTGCACACAGCCTTGGTCATGCACTCCATTTCTTGTCAAAGACAGCTTCTCCCAGGCTGCACCATGGGCAGCTCCAGCAGCAGGTCCCAGAGTTTTCAGCACTCAGCAGCTGCAGGTTTCTTCCCCCCACTCCTGTTGGGCTGACCCATGGAAGTGATAGCACAGCCAGCAACTGTCCCAGGGGAACCAACGGGGTGCTGACAGGGAATGCTGCAAGGGACAACACTTAGGGAGGGCTGGCAAAGTTGTCCAAGTGTTCTGTGTATCAGCAAGGAACCAGGAACTACAATTTCATAAGCCAAGCCCTCTGGTGGCAGAGAAAGAAGATCTGATTTAGCAACCCTCCACTTGCAGAGGAAGGGCCTCTGCCCCAGGAAGAAAATTCAGGTACAAACATACCCATCCTCACTTTGTTCTCTATCTTTCTTCAATAATGCTACCACCTTCTTCATGGCTTTATGGGTTTGTTTTAAATTTCCTTTCATGACCTGTGCACTTCACCACATGCCAGCTGACACATTCTGGGCCCACGGGCAGGGAGCTGATGGACATCACTTGTGATGTGGCTTCCACACCAAGCAACACAATCCACTGGGCTGACACAAGCTCAGCATCATTTTCTCTGAACTTTGGGTCAGAGCCATGGAAAAAACCCACAGTGGTTCTCCATCCAGTCTGTTTCCAGCTCAGTCTATCTGACCATACATTCTGATGAAAACTCCCATGGGCAGTTACCCAAATATGCTTTAAAATTAACAGTACTGAATGTTAGATGATACTCAGCTTTTTGCTGCATTACACAGTGAATAACACAGACCTAAGCCAAGGCAACAGACAAGGAATCAGCAGAGGGTTTTGTAGAAGACATTTAGTCTGTAGCACTTCACCTGGAATTTTAGAGCATACTAGTGTGTTTTGAAATCCATTGAAAAGGCTTTCTAGACAGAACTCATTGCTAATAAAAGAATAACAAAAAAACTCAAGAGAATGCATTATTAAATGGATTTCCAAGAATTAAAATGGAAGGGATTAAAACACAGCTAACAGCCCAATACAGTTTGTCATTAAACCTGAATTCTCAACTGTAAGAGTCTAGTTATTGAATGTAAAAAAAACAAAAAACACTCGAGTAGTTCTTTATCATCAGGAACAAAAATATGAGCCAGACCAGCCCTACAGAATCAGCCTGAAAGCATTTTTCCTGTGGTTTTGATCAGCAAAAGCTACATTAGTTCCACATAGCTGAAATTAGTATGGCAGGAAGTTTTAAGTATTTACTTCCATCAGAGAACTCTGCTTTTTTATATCCCCAACCCCTGTGCTGGTGCTGAGGAGGCAGCACTGGCCAGTGGGTGCCAGGCAGGGACAGCCCCAGCACAGGGGATGCAATTGGAACTCACCAGGCACAGACACTGTTCCATGGACCCTTCCTCTCAGGAATGCTCACAGCTGAGTGCTCAGCTGGAAGGGCTTCAGGAGCAGCTGGGGCTGGGACCAGCAGGAACACGGTGGCTTCTCACAGGAATGCAGAGTTTTCACTTGCAATACACCCTGGCCTGCTCCTGACAGATGTTTAGGGCAGGATGGGAGGTAATTCCCTTCCTAAAGCCATCAGAGATTGTCAGGAGTCACCCAAAACTGAAACAGAACTTACAGATCAGGTTTAGAAAGATCAGTCTTTGCAAAGACTTCCATTGACAGAAGAATTCATTCCTCCAGGTAAGAGAGCACTTTGCTGCTCCTGAACTGCTGCCAGTCAACCTTTCAGAAGGGCTGTGCTTCTGGAATTACCAGCCAGGAAGCAAACATCCCTAAGCATAGGGGCATTCTGTCCCCAAAAAGGCCTGGCTTTCTCCAGCTCTGCCTGCCTGACACCAAAGACAGCAGTCACACAGTTACAACTGTGCAGAGCCCCAGCAGATCCCAGGTACTTTGCAGTGAGAGTAGAACTCAACCTCTTAACCTCCAAACATCAGTGACAGGACATCACTGCCATTTCATTTCAACTCCTGGCTGCCACTTCTGGGCTCAGGGCTTCTGGAGCAACACCACCATGACACGTGCCCTTGGGTTTTGTGCAGATGTGGGGCCAGCTCCAGCTCTTTCTGGCACATTTGAGCCATGTTCCCAAGGCAGCCTAACAAACTCCTGCAGGGATTGCTGGAGCTGAGCCTTCACACCCAAACCATGGACAGGCTGCTAGGCAGAGTCACACTTTAGCACAGCATAGGATTTGCTGTTTGCCATCATCTTCACTCTCAATTTGCATAGAAACCTCTGAATTACAACTTTCCTTTTATTGTCTTTCCCCTGTAGTTAAGTTCTCCCTAAAGAGCAAGGGTTGTAACACCCACTCAAACATCTTGGGTGAGCTGAGTGACACCACACAGCAAAGACCTCAATCCTTTCTCCTTGCAGTCCAGCTGCAAATAAACTCACCCAGCCTCTACCTTCAATAAAAGCAGCCAAGGTGTCAGAGTATCCCACGGGGAGCCAGCAGTGCCAGGGAAACAGATGTGCCTGAATGTAACTGAAATTCTGTAAAACTATCCCTGCCATGGTAACACCACACACAAATGTCCATTTTTCTTGGTTTAGTTCTATCTCACCTTACATCCTGATGAAAACTCTCACAGGCACTTACCCAAACAGGATTTAAAATTAAAAGTACTGGATGTTAGATGATACTCAATTTTTGCTGTGTTACCCAGTGAATAACAGAGCAAAACCAAGGCAACAGACAAGGAATCAGCAGAGGGTTTTGTGGAAAACACTCTGTAGCACTTCACCTGGAATTTTAGAGCACCCTGGAAATCTATTGAAAAGGCTTTCTAAAAGCCTTTTCTATTTTCTCAGGTAGTGCAGCCACCCAAGCCTTCCCACAGAGAAGTCTGTCCCCAAGGGATGTGGCTACAAGAAGCAATCAATTACCATGCATCAAATCTGTCTCTGGTTTAAAATGGCACAGTTCTATTCAAATTAAAACAGCTTCAAGGATGCCAGTTCTGTATTCCAGCTATTGCAAATACAGCTAAAGAGAAGCTGTGATTGGAGCATGGTAGATTCCAGTTGTTCCTTTTTTTTTTTTCTACTTTTGAGTCTGTTAGAGGTTTTTGGTGGCATTTCTTCTCCTGCACATCTGTAGAAGGCTGAGGAGATCTGAGAAATACTGCAGGAACCATGGCAGTGTGCTACATCCCACTAACTGTGCTCAACTGTCCTGCCTCTGCAAAAACAGAAAATGAAACTGCACTTGGTTTTGGTTTGGCCCTAGGTGCTTTTGCAGCAGTCTATCACTTTTTGTCTTGTTTTAGCCAAAGCATTTTCCAATTAGCTAATGAAGACTCCCCTATCACAAATCAACCACAGATATTTAAGGTACTGGAAGGTCTGCTGGTTTTCCTTAGTGAAATTCAATCTCCTGACATGTACTCAAAATCTCAAATGTACACTGAATTTCCTTAGTACATGAGGGATAACATTTTAAATGCATTTCCTTAGAATAAGCCCACTGATCCTGAGTCTCAAACCTCAAGTCTATCTCCATGCTCCTGAAGTAAACCAGGTAAAATTCTGATTTTACCCAAAGAGCCTGCCAAGGTTAGAGGTTAACACTGAACACTGTATTTTTCAAGTTAACTTACAGTGTTTGTCCCAAGCAGTTTAGTACAAGGAATTTGAAAGGACTCCCAGAGCTGGGGAAGGAATACATAACTTGCTTTAA
The DNA here is from genome assembly GCA_026413545.1 of Cichladusa arquata. Classification (NCBI taxonomy): domain Eukaryota; kingdom Metazoa; phylum Chordata; class Aves; order Passeriformes; family Muscicapidae; genus Cichladusa; species Cichladusa arquata. The sequence goes on along the minus strand of JAOTQP010000469.1, from coordinate 1,763,858 downwards.
ATTTCTGTATGTGGAAATAGTGTATTTATTAAAAACAGAAGTGATGATTTGCCTTTTTTACATTAAGTTTCCACAAACATATTGTTCAAATCATGCCCCGAATTCTTCAGTGGAAGTAAACTGCCAAGTCCTGGGTATGAACAGAAATAGTAACTGAATATTTATAAACAAATATTATCTGTAAACAAATGTGTTTATAAATAACTTAATTATTATCTGGACAATGACCCTGGGGAAATTATGAGGTCACAATGCAGATCACTGCCACATTATACTCTTCACTGTAAAATTAATTTGTCCAAGGGTGAATCCGTGAGCTGAAAGGTAAAGTGAGCTCCTCTGTTCAGCTGACAGTTTTAACAATTCACTCTTAACTATTCATTTTTATTTAAAATATGCTTTTAATTGCATTATTGCAATAAGTAAGAAATCACAGGCGAGTCAGAGATTGGCCTTTATTACCAATTCTGTCTCTTCAGGTCGTGAAGTTCATCAGAGCCTCCTAAGCTATCTGCAGTACTGGACAAATTTTCATTAAAAAAACTTCTGATTTTTCACACTTATCAAACATGCACTTAATGTTAACTGTTTTTATTCTAATTAAAGGATAGCATTCACGTCAGAAGAGTTTACAAAGCAATAACCTCTTCTACAGATAATAACTTGACAACATTCTGCTCAAAGAATAAAGTAAATTTACCAAAAGTAATAGGAATTATTTTGTATTCAGGAAAACTCATGAGGTGCCTTTTGGCCTAGAAATAAGATAGTTGGGGGTTCTGTTGGTTTTCAAAGCCAGCTTTGAAAAGTTTTTCCTGCTCAAATTTGCTTTTCCAGCACCAGCATGGCTTTCAAGAGCATTTCAAATGTTTCTACAGTAAGTGCTGCCAGTAAAGACACCGAGATGTTTGCAGACCCCATGTTCCCTCCCCTCTACCCAAATCAAAGCTCAAGTGAGTAGGGCTGCCAGGAACACCTCTACAAACAGAATTATTTCTACACCAAGTAAAGCAAAGAATAAAAAAACACAAATCCAGGTGAAGAAGAAAATAAGTGCAGCAGAGACCTGAGAAAGATGTAACATTCCCTACTGAAGCATTCTAAGAAATTAATTTAAATCTAGTACATGGAAAAAATGGTGTTGGTGATTTCAGATATTTGCACTTTTTTATTCTGAATAACACAGAGATGAGCCAGACAGTTACCAAGTCGTGAAATATTTGCAGCAATCACTTTGACAAGTTGGATGCCATTTCTATTTCTTAACTGATCAATGTAAAGAGCTACTGGGTTATTAATAGATCTTACTTGGTCAAGATCTCTGGAAGCACCATGGGTGAGAAAATACTTTGAAAATATAATCACAGCTTACTGTCAGCACTCAGCTGAGCTGGCAAGAGACTGTCTGGACAGAACAGGAGTTTGACTCATCAGCTGAGCAAGGCAAAACTTGCATCAGAGCTCCTGTTTTCTTTATTCCCATCAATCCACTGGGTTCCTTCTGTGGCTGTGTGTAAATCACCAGCTCTGAGCAGAGAAGAGCTCATCTGTTCTAGAAAGCATTACTGGGGAGGTCAGTGAAAGTACACACCAGGCAGGGACAGGGACAGGCCAGCCAGAGGGGTTTGTGTCAATAATACTGAGAGGCTGTGGGATAAACAATGTATAAATTAAACTGCTTTTAAATGATACTTAGCGTTTGTCAAGCTGTCTTTGTGTCTACTCATCTGATCTAGGCAAATCTGCCTCTAACCACAAGCCATGGCTCTGAATCCCCCTGGAGTCAGCAAACACACTGAGATAACCCCATGTTACTGGGAGGTCAATTTGGGGCTGGAAAGAGGCAGCAGTGTGGGGTTTATTCTAGGAAAAACATCAGCATTTCAGAGGTTTACCTGTTCTGTGTTGGAAAAACACAAAACCTTTCACACAGGAGAATAAGGTCAGTCCACTCCACATCCTCACTTATTAAAGGTGAGATTTATAACCCAGCCAGCCCCAAGTGCAGAGCTCCATTGTCTTGAAGGTTGCAATACAGGATGTGAAGAGAAATGTGTATTCTATCCCCATCTGTTAAAGCTGGGTGGGGCAGTGACCCTTATCTCCATGGCACATATTATCTGCTAATGGGCCATCTTTAAACCAGCTGGGGCAATC